>JBAJNP010004699.1:0-32264 GCA_036877545.1 Yasuhikotakia modesta | reverse complement strand
CCTATTTACCACAGACGAGCAGATAAATAAATACCAAACACTAAATTCAGAAAAAAATAGTTTTTATATCATATGTACAAAATGCAAATACAATCATGTACTAAAATGTACACACAGTATCACGTTTATCCATCAGTTACAACGTTCTGTAAAAACAACAATCACACTACAAGCTTCCAATCTGGAGAATAAGTGAGTTTGAGCTCAATCGCTTTGGCTCTGCATCTACCATAAACAAAACACAAGAACAGCCCATTGGATTTGCCTTCTATCTCCATCACAGTTTACTAAAGACTTTATAATCACTGTTAAACAGTGACAGACCAGTTGACACTGCAGATTAGTTTATAAGAAATGGAAAAAAATATACAAATTAACAAATAATTACAACTGCTTAAACGTACCACAGTTTGTGCGTTTCTATCATTTTTTTTCCAGTAAATTTTTATTCTGGTTGATTTTTTTGTTTCTTTTTTGTAAAAGACACACCTGCTTCTTATGTGTTAATAATAGCTTAGTCAATGGTCTTAGCTTCAGTGTTAGGAAAAAGGATGTTCAAATAATTATGAACAGGTATAAACGATGCGTTTTCTCAGAAACATTAATAATAATGAAAATA
Source organism: Yasuhikotakia modesta (assembly GCA_036877545.1). Lineage (NCBI taxonomy): Eukaryota > Metazoa > Chordata > Actinopteri > Cypriniformes > Botiidae > Yasuhikotakia > Yasuhikotakia modesta. Next base: position 31,645 of record JBAJNP010004699.1, on the reverse strand, counting down.
AAACTATTCGTGTGAAATGTGGCACGTTACAAAAATAGTTTACAGAAAACCTTCCTGCCAAAAATCCGTCTGACGCTGCAGCTCATCAAATTCAAAAACACCCTAAAATAATAAACGGTCCTCGCCTCAAAATATTTACACATAGTTTAAGACGCAAGATTGTGATGTTCTTCAAAGCTTAAGTTTGATTAAGAAAACGACTGTTTCTATATTATAGCAATATAATCTCAGATCATTAAAAAAAACAATTATAACAAACATTCATCTGGGCGTCAGGGAATCGTGTTTTCAGACTCATCTGTGATCTGTGGATTTCAAAATGCAACCAATCGATCTTCATTCACAGAAGCAGAAACCCAAAGTCTTTTTCATGGAACGATGGATCAAATCTGCTGCTGGTGAAACATGTATTGGCATCCGTCCCCACCAAACGCATCTGAAATGAAGCTATAAACAGACAGAAAGTGTCTGAAGTTGCTGTATTGCTTCTGACAGCAGTTCTGGTTCGGTTTGTTGTGTGGTGATGAGGTCGGCAGGAACACTAGATGAATTTGGAGGTGTCTCTTTTACTTATAAGCACCTCCAGCAACCGTAGCTTGGCTTTTATGTGCTTGTATTCGTTGTATTCTCCGACCAATGGCGAGCGATCTTCCTTCTGCACGTTTCTATGGAAACAACAGCAGAAGACAGAGTGTAAACAAAGATGATCCTTCGTTTTCTGTCGAGTTACATTTGAAATCAAGTCGACAGACACGATCCGGAGATGTTTGGACTTTACCTGCCGTTCTGCTTGAAGAACTGATCCTCAAACTCCCGCAGGTTCTTGCGGATCCTCTTCTTCTCCTCTCGGGCTTCCTGAAGCTGCTCCACAAGTTCCTGCCTGTGTTTGTGTGGGAGAGAACGGAAAGTTGGAAACTTCTTTCTGCACATCGACCGTGAACAAAGTGACTGTTTGCTCAATATTGCACAATCACAGTTTTTGTTTAATAAACACTGCAGATCAGCTACATATGAATGCATGAGGGTTTAAACATTTTTACAGTGGCAACATGTTTTGTTAGCACTTACATGGTGGCAGCATGTAAGTTGGATAATCTCATGTCTGTGGTGTTCTTGGAAGGTGACAGTTCATCAACAGGCGAGATGAAACCATCCGTGTCATCGTCCAGCTGATCCAGCAATCCCAGCATGCTCAACTCCGGCTTAACCGTGACCGTGAACTGTGTCCTGGTGTCCGTGTCTTCGTCTGAACCCTCCTCCTCCTCCTGGAGAAGAGCAGATGGTGCTAGTTAGCAAACGTTCAGCTTAACACACAGATTAACACCAGCACTTTTCAACGCTTTAAGGCTGAATCAACTCATACAGACTGCAGATTAGCCTCTGTGCTAACAAGCTGTCGTGTTAGTACAAACAAAAGCATCTATAGAGTACAGCAACTTATCGCTGTTTCAACATTTAGTGCATTTGAGTCACCAAACAGAGATTTTCTTTGAATCTGCGAGTGAGCAATGAATGTGATTCCTGCAGGAACCCAACAGGGACATTGTCGGTGCGATTGGGGTGTAATTGTATGGAGCCCATGCAGTTACTGAGTTGCTTTAAAGAAGGTGAGTTCATGATTCGGTTAATTGGGGAAAGTGGGGTGGGAGGGATGCGCTCAGGCAGGAAACTGATTGGTGGCGTCTCTCTTCACCTTAGTGTCGCTGAAGAACAGGGCCGGCACACCCTCGATTATGGGCTGCAGCAGGGGGCCTCTGCGCTTGCTGGAGGGCGAACCCTGTGATGGGTGTCAATAATGAGGTTACAACTCCTCCATGTCAACCCTCACAGCCTCATTATAATGTTTGTTGTAGGTTGTTTTCGATTCAGGTCAAGTTTATACTGACATTTTCTGCTGCTCTCTTTACTGTTGTGATTGGTCTACATCTGTGCAGAACCTACATCTGTCCCTGCACACAGCTGAGCTTGAACCCTGAGCCCTTGCTAACAGGCTTTAGCGTTGGGAACCAACAGCAAATATTTAGCCATACGGTTTAGCTCAGGAATGGAGCTGAAGAAATGGCTAGCAGACCCTTAAACAACCATCAACTGTAGCTTTCACAGACCTGCTAGCAAGGCATGAATCCACTATATCCACTATTTGTGGTGTTCTGTGGAGAAACTAAGATGGATGGTTGGAAGGTGAAACAGAAGGCTGGAAAACAACACTTACGATGACTGGGATGGCGGATGCTCTGCACAGAATCTGTTTGACCAGACGGTATCGGTCGTAAAGAGGTTTCATCACCAGCCTCTCGTTCTTGGTGACCTTATTGAGGTGAAGAGAAATTTTTATCTCTACCACAAGTTTTTATTATTGTTCAATCTGAGAATTTGCATGTTGTCAACTCACTGGTCTGCCGTGGATACTCTCATAATACAGAAGAGCTTTCTGAAGAGCCACCTTCTCTGCTGAGATCTGCTCGCGGGTCATATCCTGAGGAGAAACCAAAGCTGTTCAGCTGTTTCTTCACTGACAGGCCAATATTTGCCAGTTTATTAAAAAGAATAAAACACACCTTGATGTCTTCTGGTCGGCCCACTTCTCTGCGTTTCTCCTGCAGCTTGTTCATGACGACCTCCAGCGTGGTCTCCACCGGAGGTTTGGGGGCTTTGGTCTCAGGGGTTTTCTTCTCCAGCTGTGACCCGAAGCTCTTGGGAAGAGTGTTGCTGCGCTGACGAGGGACGGGCGTCAAATCCTCCTCTGACTTCTGCAGCTTATGGTCTGATGGGAAGTTAAAACACGAAGTCATTTACACGGGAGCTCTGAAAGCTCAGATAATCTACTGAGAAACTCCATCCAAAACATCTTGTTACTGTTTTTCCAACTAAATATCATGAGGAACGGATTAACTCTACGTGATAATCATGTTTATGACGCTTTGTACCTTTCAAGTCTTTGCGTAGTCTGGAAAGTTCATTCATCCACCGCAGAACCTCTGGATTGTCGGCTTTATCGCTGTGTGAGGGCTGTGGAGAAACATCAGACTTAACATCTGTGGTTTAGCCACACAAAGGTCCATCCTGCTAGTATCATAGATGCCTAGTTCACAAAATCCTCTCACCCGGTACTTGCGCTCCTCCTCAAACTTCTCCTCAAACTTGTGGATCTTCTTCTTGAGGACGTGAATTCGCTTTGAAAGCTGAGCTGAGGTCAGTTCCTCACGGTCATCGTTGCAGGAACCCAATGAGGAACTTCTCCGCCTACTTTAGGAAGAACAATGGCAAAATTAAAGTTAAAAACACCCTTCAAAGCTTTAAAATACATTCCATCACTGCCAGACTAGAAGATACTTTTACCTGATAAAGGAGTGGGCATTGGGTGGGGATGGAGGAACCTCTGTGTCATCCAGATACTGTTGGCCGTCTCTGTAGGCGTAGAACCGTGGCGAGACCATCGGGTCGCTGTCCTCTTCTATGAGTTGGCGAATCAACTTGCCGCCGGCGTCTGGTGAGAGATGATCTCCCTTGCGGTCCATACTCTCCCTCTGCCAGGATGAGTAGGCTGGAACTGGTTCTGTCAACACGCAAGTAAACACACAGGTTGAGACACACCCTTGGGGCTGAAAATCATTAGTACACAGGCGCCAGTACAGTACAAAACAATTAGCAAAACGGTCAATAGCATGTCAAACAGAGAGCGACTGGCAACTTGATGTCCATGAAGAACTTTTAGTCTTTGTTGATAAATGGTCACGGCCAAAAGATTGTGCAGACATTAAACTTTAACCAGACTGATAATCTGTTGACCTTGTTACTATTTCTGGGGTCTTGAGGTCAGTTTTTTTCACTTCTGTTTTGCTGAAACTGCAATAATGTCTGTTATTTAGCTCAGCTGGGAACACAAGTTGTTTTCATCGTTCAGAAAATCACTTTTGTTAAACACACAACACACATTTACTTTTGCATGTAGATATTATTTGTATATTCCAGATTATGAATTGTACAGCTCATGATGTGTCCTTTAAAGAACAAAACACTACATATTGTTAAGTAAATATGGTTGTTAGGACATGGTGACACTTCAGAATTTCATGTTTGTTTACTTTTGAGATGTTATCAAACGTTGGTCCGTGACCGCAGTGAGAGGTCACAGGAGGGATTTAAAGATGTGTGCAGGAGCAGACCGTGGTAAAGGCTGTGAAACTCTCGTGCATGAATCATGAATTGGATGTTATCAGATCTCATAAAGTTGATATCAGTGTGTTTATAGCACTGAAATACAGGTACAACCTCGTCTGATGTTTGCACATGCCAAAGAACATTAACACGACCAATAAAACAATGTGTTCGGGCATGACTTTAGCAACATTTTATCAACATACTATCAAAACCTTACAGGAGCATGAAAGCTAATAATGCATTAGCAAAGATCAAGGTCTTCTCATCATATGAACACATGCACTTATTCATCCACACAAACAGCACAACATGCTTTTCAAAATGCAAATGATTATTTTACAATTATGTTGAGGAGTTCACAGATCCGGTTGACTCATGGTAGCACATTTGGGGCCCATTTTGTTCAGCACACCCAAGCATGTGGTACGAGGCATCCATTTGCTCAGAGAATCACCACAGTGAAGTCCCAGCACATTAGGCTATTGCAAACATAAATAAAGCTGCATATTGTTGCGCCTGCCGTCAGAAGCTGCGGGAAGGTAGATGCGGGTGGGCGCATGCCAGTTTGGCGTGCTTAATGTGGCGTTCCATGCAGCCTTTAAAGGTCACAGAAAGACGGTCTCTTGGATATCAGGTTGTTAACAAAAGGTCTCAGCCCTTACCCTCATTGTAACTCTGTTGGCAAAGGCTTTTGAAATCAAGGAACGGGACACTAAAGAAATGAGAATCTGAAACAGACAGAAAAAAAACAGGTAACTGAAGACAGTGAGAACAGCCCCAGGAAACCGTGTTTTACTCCAGGCAGAAAATCATCCAGGGATAAATCCGGCTGGCTGAGATTGTGGACCAACCGCAGGGGGTCACCGTAAAGAGTTTTGGCACAGGCCGCAATGGGACAAAGGTCTGTGGGGTTGGAGTTACATGGTGTCCTCAGAACTCAACACTTCCACACACTGGAGAAACGCTCGTCTTAGTGGCAATGTAAACTCTAAAAACTCTCACTCTACCTGTGAGAACTTACCCACAAACATAATTGAATCTCTCTTTATTTTATAACTAAATAAACGAATTCACAGCGAAATATCAAAATATTCAACAATGAAGTGGATAAATTAAATACAATTGAATGCCTTTAAATCCATTGATTTTCTTTTATAGCACTTCAAAACTATCCAACAAATGTCCTTTAAATATACAGAACACATTGCAGACTTCAAGTGTTGAAAGCAAAGTGTAAATTGACAACAACAGTCTAAACCCAAGACTGAGCATTGACGAAACATCTCAAACTCTTTCAGGAATGAGAACTTTGTAAAACCGTGAGGCAGTGATTTGACAATCGTAATGCGTCACACTGACCATGCCAATATGTAAACAACACTTCAAGCATTCACTAGATGGCGCTATAGAGCAAGTGTGTGATACTGAGAAACAGAAGCTGCCAAGTCTGACCACAACATTTTCCACTTTAGTGAAGTAAAGGGTAACTGTAACTCAACATGGCAACCCTGCTGCTGGGCCAACTGTGCTTAACTGCCTGCAGTTCATCTGTGCCAGACCTCTGACAGAAAAGCTAGAATTTTCCCTTTTTTTGCACACTTCCAAGGTTTTGGCAAAAGGGGCGTGTCTGTGCATGTTTGCCTCAAAAACATGCTGCACAAACGCAGGAGGAAATGGGAGAAATCCTAACATGTTGTGCACGTCTGTGACAAGTTTTCAGCTCGGGAGCGACGGGTGCATAGCAACAGCTTGCAGAATCCTGAATTTAACCTCCTCCCGTTTCAGACCTCGGTTGCTATGACTATGCCGTCCTCCGTGAGCCAAAACGACCTCCTGTTGCTAGGCTCACCCTCGACCCCAGAAGATCACAAATAATCTTTCAAATGTCTTCATGCCATAAAGGATTACAGACCACTGAAGCGCAGCAGCCGTGGACACGAGTTACAACCACTGGCCCATAAAATGCTTTACGTCTGTTCTGCAAAGTTCATTTAGATTCCATGACCCTTCATCTGTACGATTTATTTAAAAAAGCAATAAAGACGCAACAGTTTTTAATGCGTTACAAATATAAGATTATGACAGAAAATAAACAACAGAAAAACATGCAACTTCAATCTCAATAAATCCCAGATGGATCTGAACAGAGACTTCTCAGGGGAGATAACGCAGCCTGTGACTCCAACAAACACACCTAATCAGTATTTACACAGAGTTCACACAAGCATGCGCAGAGAAACGCATTAAACAACGCAACACAACCTAGCTGTAGCGATGCAATAATCTCTTCAGGCCAATCAATCGTATTACAATACGCATGAAGTAAAAAAAACCCTAATCATTATCACCTCTGTTTACAGGACTTAATAAGATCAACTTGTGCACATCAAACAACACGCTGATGATGAGCCCACAGCAGCCGCCCATGTGCAGACTGAGGGCGAGAGACAGAGAAACTGAAGAGAGAAATCCAGGAGACTGACCTGTCCAGCTGTTGCCATCGGTCAGTGAGGACAGGTCCAGCCGCGGGACGTCGCCGCATGGCTCCTCCACACCCAGAGACTCTTGGATCTTCATGGCTGCCGTCTAGCAGGGAAGAGAAGGCAGGATAAACACCAACTGCACCAGAGCGGGGGCAGTGCGCTGCTGAAGTGAAGCAATACCCTGCCTGCTCCTGCCCCTGTCTACTTACAGGCTGGGAGGAGGCGGGGCTACGGGACAAACCCCTGCCTGCTAACTGGCTGCCTGCCCTGGTCAAACTCCGCCCATGTTCTTTTTAAGGTAGGTGTGGTTTGTGTTAGTTTACCCCCCATATTTACCCCTCCCTTTCTCTCTTTTTTTCTCCTGCGCCTCTGCAGCTGTTTGTCTCAGAGTAACTGAGGATATGAGAGACAGAGAGAGAGAAAGAGAGAGAGAGAGAGAGAGAGAGAGAGAGAGAGAAAGCGAACACACAGATCATGCAAAGCACGCAGACAGATTTCCTTTCTATTGAGGACAATGCCACAAAGTTGCAAGACGCATTTGCATATTTTCACATTAGCAGCATCTGTGCGTTTCCACACTGCCCATCATTCAGGGGGAGTGTGCAGCCCGCAGATATTTGGACAAACCCCACACTCGGTCACTCACACACTCGATCACTCACACATTTCCGGCACTGGGGCGTGGGACAGCGACTATTTCTGGAACAGATCATGGCAGCGAGGCTTTTTCTTGCCCTCTCTCCAAATGTCCTGCATTACTGACAGCATGACACAGAAGTGTCACTACAAGTTGTCTTGCAGTCTGAGCACATGATCTTTAACTGTCAGCGCAACTAACACAGAATGTGATTTCTGATAACTGTGTTAGGGTGTAGATGCATCGCTGCCTCACTGTTTGTCTGACATCTAAAGATCCAAATAAGGGAAAAGATGCAATGTTGTGGTTCATTAACATCTTTTTACTCTGTAAGGTTCTGCTGTAATCCGGCCCAGGCCCGACACAGACACCTAGACTTCCCAAAACCCAAAAGAGAGAAACACTGTTTCCCAGCTCTACTGACTTTCACCAGCATCCAGTCCTGAGCTGTTGAACTATGTTACCCATAAATTATATTATACATCTTGTCCCCTTTGTAGGCAAGAACACTAAATTCTGAAAGAGTGTTTGGAACGCCAAATAAACACACACCACAAACGCACTTAACAAATCTGAGAATGACCTGTTTAAACTCATGAGAACGTTTACATTAACATGTAAGTAATATATACAAACAACACCCGCAGGACTGCACTGAAAACATGATGTACATGATGCTAGCTAAGCAGTTAGTGTTAGTTTAAATCAACAAACCCTCCAATCAAAGGCAATCAGCAGTAAACACTTCATCACATCATGTCATCATCACATTCACACTGTGATCAAACAGATGACAAGTGATGGGACTGAAGTTGTAAACTCTCATTAATGCTGAAGACAAGTTAATCTAACAAGTTATCCTAGTCTAGGGACTCATTAGGAAATCTTGTAGGTCACAAAAGGCTCTGAGAAAACAAGGAGAAAACAAGGCGGTTTAAAAACAGTCTTTCATCGTTGCTGGTTATTGATTGAACGCTTGTGTAAGAGCAGCTTTAATTCTGAGTTACAGTTGACTGATGAATCGCCGGTAAAGCTCTGCTAAGGTGTGAAGGATTGTGGCTTTCAACACGTTCACCAGAAACGGCTGCAATCAGCAGCCAGTATCAAGAGCTGGGAAACACTTCCCGTAATGCATTGCATTTACGTGACACAGCTGAGTACAGTGTGTTCTGACTGTACGAAGCAGCACCTCTCACGCATGACATGCGACACACTGATTATGTGCTCTGACATCACAGTAACAGCTAAACAAACATGCCACAACAAACCTAACTGTGCTTGTAAAAATGTACAAGGAAATGATCTGGCGTAATTAAAAGCAAAAATAAAAGGCAAACTTCTTCAAAACCCCAGTTGTCTGATCCTCAGATTAGCCAGACTAAACAATTTAACAGGTTGAAAATGTGATATAGAAACATTTCATCACAGGAAGCGTGACTATAACAGCGCTAACAGTGATCACAAAAAAATCTGACTGTTAGCATATCATTACTTTAGAGAAAATATTAAACCAACCTGCATTATATACACATTTTGTTGTCTGGAATAAATGACTCAGTGATTTATAAGTGTCCCAATCTTCACTTACAGAGCCGGTGTACACCAGCACCAGTACCAGTACAGAACTTAAGCTTTAGAAGCCGTTTGGTCTGAACATGCAGGTTTTGGTCTGCTGGCACAATGATATCACAGGGTGCCAGATGACAGATGGGACGACAGCAGGGGAGTGAAGTAGCTGATGGTCCAACAAATCCAGGATGTTCTACTGTAGCGTTTCAGCAGCTCTCTGCTCAAATAATGTAGGTTATGGGTGCAGAGGCCTGATAATGCGTTTCAATGTCAACACTGCGTCAAAATTGCGTCATAATATCTGAACCGGAAAGAAGAACATTGTTGCCAAAACGAACAGCGTCTGTTCAGTTGGTGTCTTCCTACAGGTGACTTATCTGAATCTGAAATAAAGCCACTGAAGTATGTTGAGCGTCAACATTTCTGCTTAAAAACACAAACAAAGCCTCACGATTACAAGGGCACGTCACTATCTCACTAAAAACTCACACGTGACACACGACACATGCAGCAGCAGGAAAAACAACACAAGAAATACAATAACAAGCAAAAAGAAGAAACACAATGTTAGCATGGAGCAAAATTACCTGGGAAGGTTCTTTTTGATGCCGTTTCCTAAAGGAAGACAAACAAATACATTTTTAGCAATGTCAAAAATGTTTTTGTAGTAGTTAAGGCTACATCAGAGTTAATATAATCTTCATACAGGGCATGTTGTGGTGTTTAAATACCTGTTATCAGCTGATACAGCTGATATGTTGTCTGTAGCGTTTGTATCGATTACCTCAGATGTCCTTCGACAATCCGTTGGCTAGATTAATAAAAAAATCAAATACACCTTAAATTGGTTGATAGGAGAACAACTAACCCAAACAAGCAAATCATCACCTTAATCTCACCGGCAAAAAACAACCATCTGTTTTAAACTAAATGGTAAACAGAGCAAAGTGACAAACAGACACAATCAAAAAAGTTAATATTTCATTTTGTCTAGGCCATGTTTGTGATCAAATTCAGGGTTAGTTTTCAACGTTTTGTGCCTGTGATGAAGCAAATAACATGTTTTGGTTAAAGGAGACATTACAGTAAAATATCAGTAACAGTGTTTCTTGCACGTCATTGTGGTCTGTGTTTCATCCGCGAGGTCCTCATCAAAACACTTAACTCTCATAAAAACATGCAACATGCTGCAGATAACACACACCGCAGCTGCACAACAACAACAACATGCAGGGCTTCAGTGTAATTGCCTGTTCCTGATGAATGCTTTGTTTTGTACAATTTATGCTGCTGGATTGTTGCTGTTGTTGTTGTGAAATTTGGACGGTTCAAATTAAAATGTTTTTTCATGTATTTTACTAATACAGGACGAGTTTGAGGAGTTAATGGCCTCTCAAAACATCCTGACATGTGATTAAAAACATGACTGTCCTTTTAAAAACAGAATTGGGGGTTTACAGGTAACACTAAAGAAACTGTGAGAGCTTCTTGCCTTTATTAGGGGGTTGCTAGGGCTTTGTTATGCGGTCTAAGCAGTTATGTGTGTTGCCAGGGTGTCACTAGGGTGTTGTGGGTGATCAGGTTCCTCTTTCAATGCAAAGCTATGGGACTTAGTTTTCCCCCAGTTTCACACATTACGCCAAAGTATGAGCAAATCAGTTCAGCAAACAGAAGCACAGAAACTCACTGAGGGGCCGTCCTGGTTGTCAGAACCCTCAGTTAACGTGAGGCTGGGTTTCCTGCTCCTCTGGTCCGCCTCGGTGACCCTCACACCCGGAGACGGGACGTTCTCTTTATCTCGCTTGACCCTGAAAAACACACCACAGACATTCTGCTCAAACCACACGATCCACAGCGGCAGTGATCAGATCTGATGCAGCCGTGACTGTTTATGTGTCTCAGATCAAATCTGACTGTCACTCAACAGCTAAAGTCTGTTAATCTGATGTTTCAGTCACACATACAGTTCTGTCCACACGGTTCTTACGGCTAAGATTTAGATCCGGGACACGTGCTGAAAGAGGCTGAAATAACTGGTGTTGTGCCACAATCATCTCTATGGTTTTTTTTTATTAAAATGGCCCCTTAAGGTGTGAAATGGTGAAGACTTGTGTCACAATCACAGGTGTGAATTAGGGGCTAATCTGCAGGTATTGAAGAGAACACATGGGTGGGTTGCAAAATATCTTGATCAACAAAGACATTCTACAGTGCTGGGGTACAGCATCTGAATGAGGGGTTGCTGAAGGAACAGCTGCAATTCAAGACTAACTCGTCCTCACCTAAAGTTCCTGTTCTGCTGCTCTCGCCGGTCCCGCCGCCTCTCTCGTGCCGTTGTCACGGGAGATAAAGGATGGGTGGTCCGTTCTGAGCCCTCTGAACCCTGATCTGCTTGCATGTGCACATTAAAAAGATGCTGCTGGACAGCCGAGCGAATGGTCTTCTCCAGCAACCTGCAGATAGAGAGACATAGAGAGAGACATGGAAAGAGAGAAAGAGAGAGAAATAAAAAGAGAGACATGGAGAGAGACACAGAGAGAGAGAGAGAGGCAGAGAGAGAGAGAGATTAATAAATATTTAGAAGAACTCTGACTGACAATGACACACAACACATTTTAGAAGTTATTAGATAAGAAGTATTTTGTCATTAATTGTAGAGTCACTTACTGTGTTAACTCTGGTCTGCAGGGACCAGCAGAGATCTGTGAGCTAAAGAGACCAAATATAAAGAGAGAATATTTTAAAGACACATTATTAAGATAATATGAGTTGTGCTTCAACATACAAAACTCACCACCGCCGTGCTAGATTGTGTGGTTACCAGGGGAATAGCTAAGGTGTTATTAATGCTTTTCAGGGTGTTGCTAGGATATTTTGGATAGTTGCTCACTGGATAAGTTGAAAGAGGACATTCTCAAATATTCTCTTATTTACATTATTCTCTCTAGATTCTCATTTAATATTCGCATACGTAGGGTAAAGTTTCAAAGTACAACTATAGGATTGTTTTCATCTCTAACTAAAGGCTACAGATATACCATTAACACTCAAAGAAAAGCTCTTTAACTGTATAGTTCCTGCAGACATTATTACGCTAAAGAATCTTGTGTTGAGACTGTAGTTGTTTCCAGTATGAAACAGTTTAAACAACTATGTCACTTTGTTGCACTTTATTATATTATTAGAAACATCGTTTCTCTTCCTGTTTGACATGCTAGTTTCTCGAAACTCCACACTGTTCCCAGCACAATTTTTAATTCTTGAAACATCCTATTGGTCGATCAACGTCATTTGATCACCTAAATCCAAAACACAAACATGACTGGCTGGAAAAAACACAAATCTCAGCGCTGAAAGACTGGAAAGAAAGTTCCAGAAAGTGACTGTGCAGGAATATATAGCAGTATTATCATTCAGAGCAGAAATAGTTGGTGACTCCAGACACAACAGTTATGAGTTCAGGGTCACTGGCAGTAACCGCGGACAGCTGACTCCATTTAAACACCATGAGCGGGAACACAAACTATTTCCTCAGGACTGAGCTGTTTCAACAGGAATGAACTTTAGATAACCCGGGTGGCATGAAAGTTACCCAGAATAGACCAGTGATCAGTGGTGGGTTGAGATGGAGGACTTGATGATCTGTGGAGTTGTGTCAGCTTTATGTAATCGCACGGCCGTAAGACGCGTTCCAAGGACAAGGACGCCGAGGTATGAGGCTGGCATTAAACCTCAAGCCAGACATACAGATGGTACGAGCAGAAATGACAGTCTGTGTAGTAGTCCTGGTTATTTTAGACTGTCATTCTTTCCATACAGTCATCTGCCAAATCCAGCCTGTGTTGGGCATGACAGGAACGAATGCAGATAATGCAGATGGAGAAGACAGGCTACTAATTAAAATGTTCATGTTATCAATAAGAATAAAATACAATTACAAATTCACAGAATATAAGCATCGCTTGGTGAATGGTGAATTTCACAATTAGTAAAGGTAACAGATTTGAGCCTCTTGATATTCCAGTAATAGTGTAAGTAAAGTGTGTGAGTACCAGAGGGAGAAATGATGAAGTCTGTGAGGAATAACATTATACTGTAAACATGCATGACACACTGTGTAACACTCAAACATAACTTTGGTAAACACTGTCGCAAACTTGTTACAAGCTGTTATTTTGAGGTTGGGCAAACTGTGTGCAATTTTGAAGCAATCAAAACATTGGAATTCCACTATTTGTGGCACGTTTGCAGCAGTTAATTCAAGCAAAACTAAGCATGAAGACAGGTATGTTCAGAAACATGTCTCATGTCTGAGGTAGCTAAAGCTGATGGACTGAGGCTGTCCAGTCTGATTCCACCCACAGCTGCACTCAGATCTCAGGTCTCTGCTGAGTAAGAGGTGGGCTCGGTAAATTGTGTGAATGGTGTAAACATGAGAAATGTGTTAAGGGTCACCTGAGCTGATGTAATGAATGAACGCATACAGGAAACAAGTGGAATGTTTTGAACTGTTCTTCATCAGATTCAACGCATTCACACTGAACCAGAAACCTTAAGAATCGGTTTCTGTGGAGCTGCAATTCACCTGGCAGCTGTAAATGTAAACACAAATTTGTCTGAATGAATCTGAATTGACTTCCCTTTCCTGATTTGTGCAAGTAAGCTTGACATGACATCATATGCAACGCACAGAGCTGAGGTGATGGTCTATTTGCACTTCTAAAACAGTGTTTGTATTTTGGATGGGTGAAAACAAGAGAGAGAGAGAGAGAAATTGAGAGTGGTCCTACCTAATATAGAAAGGAGAGATTGGTCGTTCGTCTTCCGAGTAGCTGGAAAAAAGAACAAACAGAAACAAGTCAGAAACGTCAAACAGCTCGGTCTGTTTGCCAGGGGAAACGGTTTTTTTGCACATGGCTGGAATAGTCTCGGAACGTCTTTTGTCTGGTGAACAATGTGCACCTAGTGCCACGGTTCAAAGCTTTTGTTTGGCTTGTCTCCAGTAATTACTAAAGCTTGAACAAAATGTATCCACTCTACACGCTGGAGTCCAGCCAGCAAACACACCAACAAAACAATCTGCATCTCCAGGAAGCCTGCGGATTACATTAAATAACAACAACCACATGTGATGATAATCCTTAATAACTGCTATGTTTGGACAACAGTTCCAGAAATGTAAAAACCATTCAAAGGTCATGGGGTTAGAGGTCAAACTGGCACACACTGTTCAGCGGTAAATGTAACAGCCATGAAGGTTTGTAAGAAAATATCTAAGCACTGACAGCAGCGAATCAAACCCAGGATTTACTTCTTGCTCATACAAGAATCCTAAAAATATAACCAAAGTTAATTTGGCACAACTTTCCGAAAAGAATTCCAGTGTGTTTGGGGCGTGTGTGTGTGTGTATATATATATAAGGATACGCATTTTTTGTCTCGTTGTAAAACCCAATGAGAATTAGGGTCCCATTCGCGCCTTAAGGTCATTTTGTAACATTTCTGAGAAAATCTCAGCGTAAACGGGCAAATAGTTTTCCACCTCACTGGACTTCCTAAGTGGAGTTCTACAGTCTGACCAGGGTATTAAAATAATGACCGCCGTCATGAATTACAAAACGGAAATCCTGCTTAGCCACAACCTCTCAGAGAAAACAAGGGCCTTTAACAACTGTGTGTATCAAGACAAAATGGAAAAGTACCGCTGGACAACATAAAGACACTTTTCACTGTAATTATTAAAGTTGTTAGAGGTAAAAAGATATGCAAGAATGAATCCAGAATTATTTTAAATTTACCTTTAGCTGTACAGAGCATTTCAAAACACACATAAAGCACACAAGCCTCTCATTAGCTTTCAGTCTGTCAGTCTCCAGGGCATTTACAAAGGCTTGTAGAGGCAAGATGTAAGTAATACACACTAAATGAACAGAACAAACTGGTGCATTCTGACCTCTTTTCAACGCTGCTGAAGGTCTCTGAAGATCTCGATGGCCTTGAGACGTAGGAGGTCTGATTCATGCTCTCAGTGCTGGAGCTGAGGAATCTGTCTGGAAGGCGAGAGCGAAGACTGGAAACAGGAACTTCAGATGGAGTCGGCTGAGGGAAAGATCTCTGCACCACCTCTGTCTTAGTGTTCTTCACCTGAACCAGAGAGGAACAACAACTGAGAGTGAGGAGCATGAAAGAAATCGATAGACAAAAGTACAAGTGCTGAAATATCTCCAACAAAGAGGTTATTAAATGGTTGCAAAATGAGTTCACTAACAGAACGTACAAAAACACAACGACGGAGACAGAATTAAATAGATTCTAAATACAGCTGAGAGTCAGTAGATAATAGCTCTGACAGTGTCCAGCCAAACAGTAAATGGGAGTTATTGATCACAGCGGCTGTTGGACATAGTGTAAATAAGAGGGACCGTACAATTGATGCATTTATGTGTTAATGATGCCAACGGCACAGAAAAACGTTCTCCATTGAGTTCACGTTAAGTCTTGGAGTGAGTGTTTATACAGGCTGTTGTGTGTTAAACTCACAGAGACTGAATGTTACAGTGGTTCAGAATATTAGACCATTAAAGTCATACTTCAGAAGACATACTTCTTTTAGCACCTGGGTTTATATGGTACTTTTTGAAAAGAGAACTTACCCTCTTTTTCCTCTGTACAGATACAGGGATGTCTGACTCATTTTCTCTGGGAGAGTCTGCGTTTTCACCTGAAACACTTTGATGGACCTGATGGAAAAACAATTGATATATTATAAAAATCTCTTGACTCAGGGTGTTCTTGGAAAGATTGGAGCGAAACTCTGGAGTGGCCCTGCAGGACTGGAGTTTGACACCTGTGCTCTGATATCATAAGCAGAGATGTCAACAGATATTTTGTGATAAGTTGTCTGTTCATGTTTCTTTTTCCAACATGAAGATCTGTGACCTGCAGCAGTAACGTGTGGTGAGTTCGGCCAATGCTACGTGTTTCGCTGAATGGCTTCATTGACCCTTTGTGTAACTGAAAACGTCTCTGTAGGAAATGGTGTTACTTTTCATACACTGTGTATTTTTTCCATCAGCAATTCTCAGCCTGTTTACAACACCGCTTTGCCGATTAGACAGTTCTCCCTCTGGCCTTATCTGGTCAAACTCTGTTTAACCAACAGCACACATCTACACAAACACGAGACTTTCAATCGTTTCAGATTTCAGTGTTTTTAAGACCTTCCTTGACTGAGATATTTCAGGAAGATTGTAAAATATTTAAGTTTTGGGAATGAGAAACGCTTCCTGGCTGGCAGCAACAGTGCGGCTCAATGTGATGGGAATAAACGTTAACAATTAATCTATAAATTACATGTTGCTATGGATATTGACATTGTAATTTAAACGGAATCTGCAATGGTATTTTTTTTTAGAATTTTGCATAAAGAGGTAATTTCGCAAATTGTTTAATTTTTCATTATACTGTTAATAATATTAATATTTATAAAACATTATTAAATATCAATCGATGAACATCTGTTTAAGAGTGTTGTTAATCTTACCTTCTTTTTCCTTGCCGTGGGAACAGGGTTATCTGTACCTGACTGCGTTTCTCTCGGAGAGGTTGTGTTTTTAACAGAAGGGCATTGTTGGACCTAAGAAAACAACTAGTGTTCAATCATCAGTCTACACTGTAGACAAACAATGACATTTCACATTTTAAAAGCAGTCAGACAGACGGCTGCATCAGTTTTAAATCCCTGTGCACATTTAGAAGTAGAGGTTAAATGTTATTTTCAAACAAGCACCTCTGTTCAAGAACTACAATCTACAGAAACAATATTATTGATATCACAGCATCACGGCAGTCATTTAAAAGGTCACAGTTCACACCGATTCAGAGAGAGAACATACACAAACATGAGACCAAGCCCATCTCCAGCAGAAACACAAACACTGGACCGCACGGTTCTGAGCACGTACACAAGCCCAGAAACCTCACTGACATCACTCAATTATTCAGCAACGAAAACTGAATGAACTCATTCTGTGTTTCTGTTTAAAGACTCGTCATCTGCACGTAAAGAGCTGAGCTAACACTTTAACAGTTTAACTAGCCTGTTTGAACAACTTATTAAGAGAACACAAATTACAACTTTGTCTGTTGATTTTCCAAATGTACACGGCACAAGCTTCTCAGTATTTATCTTCATGAAAACGGTTCCTGATCACATGAGCAAACACATCCTGTCGTCAACAATAAGCTTTGTGTTATCCTCAGGGGTGTAACTGTAAAACACGTCGGAAAGACAAACACATCACTGGGGAAAACTGGGCCTTTAACTGGAATTAAGGTCACGAGGATCTGATCCAATGTCAGCGCTGAGTTTGTTTGGAAGGTGTTAGATCTCAGACGAGCCCCCGTTTAATCGCCCGGTGATGGAAAGTGTCTTGATATGCAGTTAAACACACAAGATTCTGAACTGATCCAATCGCCTCCAATTATTTTAAAAAATGGGCTTTGATTCATTTAAATCTGCATCACTGGGATTACGCTATAATCTGAGTCTTATGACCTGTGGCTCAGTGTTGCAGGACTGCAGGTGTTACTGAAACGCCATGTCATTGGAATTTCTCGTGGTTTTCCCTGTACACAGAAAGTGCAGATGAGTGTGGAAACACTCCTACCTTCATCCTCGTCAAATCTGGTGTCTCTGACATTCCTGTATTTTCGGTGTAGGCCTCCTGGGAAAAGAACAGTAGAAGATTTAAAGATTTCCGATGACATCACCTACACCCACCGACCATAGCAACAAAAAAATCTCTCAAATATCAGTCTCGCTGATGTTGGATGTAAGCATGAAAACAAGCCAGATTTGAACTCAAGACAACTACACTGTCACCCTTGTAACAAAGATTCAATCAGCCACGACTTAAAGCCCAGTTAAACCCCTTTAAATAAACTGGATCATAGTTTGTTTGGTTTAGAAATTAAGTTTGTTTTGCATTTACTGATATTAAGTGCCTCTTATTTCTGACTCTGAAGTTATTCAGAACCTGTGGTACTGTAGTTATAGTTGTTATCCTACAACGATTTATTCTGTGAAACGTTACAACGATTTATTCTGCTCCACCGCTGACAGGACAGCATCTCGTCTCAACACTCACTTTGACGATGATGATGTTTGTGAATTCTTCTGTATGTCCCTCAGTCACAGATTTGAAGACGACGCTGTAGTTCTTGATCAGTTTGGCCATAATGTTATTACAGATATTTTGCTCCTGTATTCCGTCAAAACCAGACGACACACTGCGAGAAAAGCAAACACATGATCTTTATAAACCACTGCAATAATCAGCTACACAAACAACCATCATTAATACAATCATGAGGAACAAAAAAACGCTTTATACCTGTGCAAACACATCTTTATCTCGACCGCAAAGGAACACAATTTGTTTTGGAGAGTTCTTGGCAAAAGGTTTGAGGTTTGTTGCTGTTTGCAGGCTAGTTAAATGACCAAAAAAACTGCATTTTCTCTAGGAAACCACCACAAACACACTGATATATACTGAGTGCGTTTGGCTACAGAGAGAGATTCTGGTTCTATGATGCCCTCATAAAGAGTACAGTAAACGCTTCTACTGTAAGGTCACAGAGTTTCTCCTGACAGCTTTATTTGTGGTTTAATTATTTGGGACAAAGAGAACAAGCTGTTCGGAGAAACAGGAGAGGTATGTACCATAAGCAGCCATGCAATCGTCACATATTCTCCCATGCTGAGCTGTCAAACACACCAGCCCAGGATTCCCTGGAACCGAGTGGCTGATGTATTAATAGTGTCGTCTTATCCATCGGTCAGCAAACTGCTGGAAACTAACCTACAGCCCATTTAAACAACCAACACCCAAAACTAACTAATGTTGAGTAAGTTAAAGAGACAGTTCACCCGGAAATCTAAATTTGGTTTTTGTTTGTCGGTCCAATATGACTTTCAGCGTTCTGTATGTACGTTCAAAATGCCCGTTTGTATCTCCTGCAGTGCTGAGGAGCAGAATGTTTGTGTGGATGTTATGTGCCGCGGGGGCAGATGAGGGCTGTTACCCCTCACAGCTAGTCACTTGTGAATAATCAGCCTAAATGTTTCTGAGCCTGAAAATAACAACGCAGTAATTTATGACATAGAAAGCACGCAGGAAATATTTGTGCTAATGCACACATGCGCTGGACGGCTACTGCGTGACTCTGGCCCCCTCTGTTGGAGCGCAAACCTGCGATTTGTAGCTTGTTATCAGACAAAACATGCTTTATTATTGACAGAATAAACATTTATCTATCGGGTAAAGAATTAAAGAATGAAACAAAGCCAATTTTATCTTGCAGTTCACGTGAGTTCATCCATTAATAAGACATACTATTAATTAAAAGCTGTGCATTTTATTTATGACATGTCAATCATCAAGTGCATTTAAAATATGCGAGTATGCTGCAGGGTCAGGCAGGGTCATACAAAATGTGTCTTACAAACCGGAGCGCTGAGCAATCACGCAGGGAACCAATCAGAGGCCAGAGAACATGAAACCCAAACCACATAACATACATGGCAACTTATCGGCTACGATGTTGGCGGTGAAGACATGATTATCATTAGGGTACGTGCGTATGATCGGGACTTACTGAAAGATGTTGGGCCCAAACACTGTGGCCAGGTTGCTTGCGGTCATGCGGTTATAAGAATGTTCCCGCTCCACCTGGGACAGGAAGTGACACAGGTACCGCAGGAGACTGTAGTGAACATCTGGCAGCTGTCGCAGGAGCTCACATGCGTTCCTGCAGAAGTCTTCTTCACCGCATTCTGTGAGAATATATGCAAAACAATTAAAGTATCCAATTCACTTCAACGGCTCGTTAAAATGAGGGTCATACAGGTGCTAGTTCTCTAGCATACTGGGAGACCAGGGTTCGAGTCTAGCACAGGTCTCTGCCATTTGATTTCTTGTCTATCTTTACTGCTCAAAGATAGTGTAACTCAAAAATAATGTAAATCAATAAAATGAAAAACATAAAATAGAAACTTAAAAGAATTAACTGTGATTATTTGGATCATGTGTGTGTTTATTTGGGTCAAGGGTAAATGTAAAAGTGATTAAAGCAGACTTTGTAAGAATTAGGGGAAGGGTGAATACTGAAGTGTGTGGCACGGTGACAAATGTGTGTAATCACACTCTTAAGTCCCTAGACAGCCATTAGAGGTGTGGGGTCAAAACTGCACATTCATGTCTGTTTGATGACTGCTGATGGAGTTAACAAACCTCACTGAGCCTCAAGTTTCACAACCCGAATTTCAATATTAATTCATGGAAAATATTTTCAAACATTCAATATTTAAAAATTCAAAATCATAAATTTGTGGCCTTTTCAAATTCAAGACCTAGTGATATAAATCTAACGTTGTATTGTAATAGTTCATTCGAACCGTTTTAAAACAGAACAACTTGGACTCCACATCCCACCCCATCAGAAATCATCACATGGCAAAATGTGACACATTACTGTGCAACACTATCTGCACAAGAACATAACATTCCCGGTGCAATTATGTGCTTTTTTAATCCCTGTTTTCAGACAACCAACCCACACCATCTGCGCGGGATATACAGTGTCTCACACATGCAACAGGAAGAGACTGGATAACCTACTTGGGAACATAATTGCGACATGTTGCACAAATGTCTTGTGTAATTCCTTTAGGAATTCCTTTTTTGGGAAACCTCACACCGCTGTTTATAGCACCCTGCTGATCTCTGATACAGAAATGACATTACTCATGTGAGATCTCTCAGCACAGAGCTCAGCAAATGGTGACACAGCTAAAGAACTTCTAAATGCAACTACTGGCCGTGAGCCAGTAAATCAGAGATGTCCATCAATGGTCTAAAAGATCTACTATTTTATACTGACCAAAATCACATTGGAAATCACAACTTGAGGGCGAGTAAACGATGCCAATTACTTATTATTTTGTGAACTATGACATCACTGGATGCAGATATGGGCAGCATGATGGTGGCTCACCTTGAGAAAGCTGAACCAGAGGATTGTGGATGGAGGGATGAATGAGACCTTCAGGTAGGTCCCTCAGAAACTGCTTCAGTAAACTGGCCACAGCAAAAGAATCTGCTTCCTGGTGCAGGTCAACATCCTCTCCAGCATCAAACCTCTGCCGCAGGTTATCCACCGTCCGGACGCTGCCATTCACCCTGAAGAGGCCCTCCTGACGAAGACCTGCGAGATCACAGAGCAGTGAGAGAGACGAGCGCCTCCGTTATATCTGAGTCACTCTCTCAGCATTTATGTCACAGCCCAAATGTGAACATAATCTTCATATACATGTGAGGGTTTAAACTATATATATTTATTCAACTATACACATACTTTTTTACATTTTTACTTGCTGTATGTTTACAAGATTAAACTGAGAGAGTCACAACAACATGCTGTGGTCAAGGCCTAACACACACAGAAGTGTTGAGCTGCTGCGTCACAGCGCCATCTGGTGGAGGACAGAAGAACGTGGCCTTCAGCTTCTCAGAACACAGGCAGTATTTACTTTACAGGCAGTATTAAAAACTTGACTATGTTAGCAGACTGCAAAATGAGGTCCTAGTCCGTCCAGGACATCTTTAGCCAGTCTGGTCACAGTAAACTCAATGTCTGCACAGTATTTTAAATGAACACTTCATAAGAAACTATTCATGCTTAAAAACTGCCGTTACTAATAGTTTTAATACAAAAACTCTGTGATCTTCTACAACTTCCTATAAAGGTTTGTTTATAACTTTTTCCTTACATAACAGTTAAAAACTACACATTTTTTGAAACTTGATATTCACTGTCAAAACATATAACACAGAAGAACAGCATGAATAACTCAGCACAGCGCTCTCAGCACAGCGCTCTCAGCACAGCGCTCTCAGCACAGCGCTCTCAGCACAGCGCTCTCAGCACAGCGCTCTCAGCACAGCCCTCTCAACAGTAAAGATTATGATGAAGGAAATTTGTTCCTGTTATTTGTTGCTATAGAACTTTCTGCCACACCACTGAAAACAATCATAAATTGGTTTAGGTCATGCAATAACATGGTCCATTGGCCACTAACAATTCTATCAAATATCTGTGTAAACAGCAGGCCAGGATACGACGGTAATACCAGATGCTTACAGCATTTCAAAGCCTCCCTAAAGACACACTCAAGTTACTTTTTTAATTCTTTATCACCGTCTCCAGATCAGATAACCTCACACCCGCCATGTCAGGTCCAACACCTAATGTTAACTCAAAACCCTGAGCTGAGCGCATCACGCCCAATTCACTTACCGTGCTTCTCAAGGTACTCCACCATGTTCCGGACCACCACAGGGACCCCTTCCTTGACAAGCCCCAGATCCTTCAACTCCAGCAGGGAAACACCAAAGATCTTCTTACCCCCTGTAGCTGTACCTGCCGATGAGGGCTTGATCTTGGGAAACTGCACCATCTTCTTTACGTCCTCCTTAATCTGGACCGCAGCTTTGTTGTGCTTTGAGAAACAGAAGAGGAAGGAGCAGTCAACCACATCTACTGTTTTGACGGCCTGCATCACGAAGACCCTCTAACACCCTAACATCAACCATAAAGACCCTGTTCACCTCCAGTGTGAGTTAAACTGACAACTACAGGAAACTGAAGGGAGAAATCTGTGTGTGTGTGTGTGTGTGTGTGTGTACGTCAGGAAGGGTTGCCATGCACCTGTAACCAGGTGAGAGGAAACACACACACACTTAAGCAAGCAGCTGACAGTACAGTACATAAAGCTCAGCTGTGGTTGATCTAGGAGAAAAGCATTCAATTCAGTAATATTTTTATAGTGCTTTTCACAATTTTGCATTAATCCAACACTAAACACAAGAGTAAAGATATAAGAAAAACCTGAAGAAACATTGCATTCGTATTTTTATATATATTTTTTTGTTTTTCAATTGAAAGCATCGTTTAACACACAATAACATCATGGACGTACCCCGCGTCACAAACAAACTGTGTCACGTTTACCCTAAATCCGAGCATTAAACGCAAACCCACCTGAGTTTTGATAAAATATGTTGTTTCTAAGTTTGGCCATTTTACGCAGTTTAATGGTTTAATAGCAGTGGTTGCTAACCAAACTGTCACTAGCGCTTCCCGCGCGCTCTGGTTACGTGATTACGTAACACCGCCAGACGCACAGAACTACAAAATGAAAGACGGCGCGCAGCAGCGGTCTGCAATCTGATTGGCCGAACGGTGCCAAGGAAACGTTCTGATTGGTTAAACATTTCGCGGCGTTGGTTGCCTGAGGAAAAATACGTCAGATACGAGATCATGTAAGTAAAAATATATAATAATTATTATTAAAATGTCAATAATGTCAATAATAGCATCTTTGACGCAACTGCATTCATGTCTAAAGCGGTTTAATGTACGAATGTCGCCTAAAGGTTGTTTATTTACTAGTCAAATAACTAATAATTTAATGCAAATAACTGGTTACGTAACATTTGTGAACGTAACAAAAACAATAAGTGTCAATAACATGTTGTCTCATATAATAATAATAATAATAATAATAATAATACAGTGTTTTTTGAACGTTTATAATCTTTCTGTCTGTTTGTTTAACGCGTTTATTTAATGACAGTAGTTGCACATTTGAGTAAATGCTTTTACAAATGTCTGCATTTTTCTTTTACATTTCTAAATTTTTACATATATCTTCATTACAGCCACATATTTCTCTACTTTCTCTATTGTGTTGAGTTATTTAAATGAAAGCATATAAATTGAGGTGTTGCATCACAGCTTAAACTTTGTTGCCACTAAAACCATCAAAGTCTTTCTTGTTTTCAGCAAAACTCCCAGTAACATCAAGGCCCAGTTCATCTTTCACACTGTCACTAACACACAGAGACAATGCCTCCCAATTGAGACAAGATCACAGGGATTGTGTTCAGAGGATGTTATTAAATGAGACGTGGTTGTTTGCTCATTCTGCGCACTGCAGTCTAATGCATTCTGGGAAAATCTTACATTACTTATCTTACAATCCTCTTGCTTGGTTAATCAACTTAATTATATATAGTTATTAAATTAAGTTTTAATAGTACAAGTTTTTGGATCCCGCTGTATAAAATAAAGCCAAAAACAAAATATTCCCAGATTAAGGATTATACTGAACACTTCAATTTATTTATACTAGATATGAGGTCATTGGCATGAGGCATGCTTCTAATCTTAGCATGCTTACTGGTGTTTCTGGTGTTTAGTGACTGAATTTTGGGTTAAGAAGGTAAGTCTGTCTGAGCTACTCATGAGACATACAGTAGCAGATGTCCGTGAGCCCCACACACACTCCTACATGAGCCTCCACGGCAACCCATGTGTAAAAGAACACACACGTATGTTAACATACAACTGTGTTTGGTAATTCAGAGTCATTCAAAACTTAAGGTACAAACAATGCCCCCAATGTTTCCTAATTACCCCTTGACTCCTGAAGGAAGTCATAATGGCTCTTCAAACCCTCCCCCATTGCTTGGAAACACGTCACACAAGTGCTTTACAAATCCTGGTTACTATCTGTGAAAATGTTTGTTTCTCATTGAATAACCGGCTGTGAATGAAATGACGTGACCATTTGAAGACAGACCTTTGCTTACTCTGAAAGTGGAGAGCTTAAGTTCACAAACTACATCTCGGTTCGGGAAATGCAAGTATTAACATGTTAGCTCCCATCTCACACATTCTGTGGGTGGTCCTGAGAGCAACTGGCTGTAGCTGAAAATGTGCCGACAACAGCTGCAAAACATCCCTAGTAATGTATGGTAAACTGATCACCAACATTTAGTTTATGTATTCCAACTAAACTGTACCATAGTATACCATAAACTATACCTGAACCATGGTATTTTTGGTGTATAATCATTTTTGTGGGAACATTAGGTGCAGTGTTTGAACGGCAGGGAGATGTTGTCGCTTCCAGCTGACACAGAAGATATTGTGAGAAAATGTGGAAAAAATGACCTCAGTTTAATGTCTTTTACTGAGTTTTTACCCCAGAATGACAGAAAACTCTCAAACACACGTTGTGATGCAGTGACTTCTTAACAAACGCACAACAAACACTCATAAAGTTCATGTTTTCTGCTCTTGAGTCGCTCTCCCTTATAAGGAATCATCCGAAAGCTTTTTCTACTTACACAGATGGTTATAGCTCCAGCCCCCATTCTCCTTCCAGGAAGAGCCTGAAATTAAAGAATGATGAATTCCTTAAATTCCTCTCCTGTCCTACATCGATCGTCTTAACATCCCATAATCACCTCCACAGGTCTTAACGTGCTGATTAGTTCATTTTGGGTTTATGTGAGTAGACGGAAATCCGAAAACTTTTAGGCAAGAAAAAGAGGAGTCCACCTCCCTCCCCAGAACCTCAGTGGAGCTCAGTGACTCCTCACCAAATGAAATCTGACCCCTGCATTCCGATTGGCTGGTCCCGTGAGTCACATGACCAGCTGGCTCAAACCTTTGAAAGTCTCTCCACATGGGGCAAATGAGGGGATGCTACATGAATTACCAATTCACAGCTTCTCAGTGTAGGTTTTAAAGAAATCTGTCTTCTTCTCATACCCTAATGAATCAAATTGAACTTTAAAGTAAACAGGAACTTATGTTTATAAATGCTTTGCATTTGTTTCTCACCCAAATGAAAATGAAGGCTACAAAATAAATAGGAAGTCTTTGTGGGCAACAGGTCAAGGACTTTGCAATACATGACTGGATTTGTTTTTATGCCTGGTACATTTTTACACATTAATACGTTCAATGCAAAAAGTAGAGTCACACAGATGTATTTTTAATTAACATTTTCTGCACACTTTTCACAATTTACCACCTGTAAAGAAAATGAAAAAATATCCACCAAATCTTAGTTACATATTTGTCTTTGTTATTTAAACTGTACAAAAAGGTTTTATAATGTTTCTTATAAACCCATTCGTCTCATTTCAGGGCACTTTATCCACATCAGATTCGTAGATGTGGGTTTATCTGGCGTTTGGTGTTGTCCTCTTATCCACGACTCAACGTGTCCAAGCTCAGCACAGCCTTTCCCATAATGCTTCACTGCCTGTCTGCTGGCACACAAATGGACCACCTGAGACACTTTTGAAAACATGAGCACAGGGGGAGGCAAAATAGAAACTTTGGTATGCATGACTTGCACATTTAGACAATTGAAATAACATTTCCCCACATTATTGGTTAAGCATTAACACAGCTGAAGGACATTTCACATTATCATGCCATTAGGTCATACAGTAGGTTGATTAATTATTATGTATGCATGCGTTTTAAGTGTATTACCTTCCTAGCTTAGGCTAGCATGATCCGGTTAGCTGGTTAGTGCTGGTTTGCTGCTGGATGGTCTATCTAATCTTGCTTGTTTAGGTAGTTAGGAAACGATGAAGGTACTAAAATGGTTGCATGTCTTCTCAACAGGTTTATACCCAGCAAGAGGACTGATGATCACCAGCACAGATGATGGCCGCTCAGATTTGCTGATCTCATCAACAGGACGAGGGGCTTGATTCAGCGTCTTTACCACCACAGCAAACAAACTGCCTGGTGGTCAAACATACAAGATAAACATCAGTGGGTTTCAGCCTATAGCATTTGTGAGTGCCCCCCATTCAAATATTCTGAGCCTGGCATAACCAAACCTTAAAAAACGTCATAATTTTAGTTGTTTTCATAGTTTTCATAAAGTTATCTTGAGTTCCCCATAAAATTTTGTTCACTGCTTAAAAAACACAGTATTAAAGCAAATGAAACTAAAATTAAATGTGTTTCTATCTTTATACATAAGACAGGATAAAGTTTTTAAACTTTAGGTTTAAGAAATAAGCTTTTTGGAAGCATTACATTTTTGAAAGAGACTATAAAGAAACTATTTTTTAAAATAATAACGAAGTACAATTACTCAAGTACTTTACACCCTGTCCATGGAAGCAAAGCTAGTTTATTGGGTTAATTAAACAGCCACAAGGGCCCAAAACAGCCCTGCAGTTCTATGCTAATCACCTTCTCAATAGATGCATCATAAATATCCACTGATGTAACGATGATAAACAGGTCTTTGTTTTTCCTGACCTTTCTCATCCCCCCAGTGTGTTATGTAACAAATGTGCCCAGCAGGCATAATGGCCCCTGGTTCGGGCAAACTGGACTGAACATTGGTGTCATGGTAACCGCTTTTGCCAGTTGCACCAGGGCGAATACTTTTACTCCCTCTGAATGTCAGAAACCGCTTACCAGGTGGCAGTACAGGGAGTCCAGCTCTCACTGGAGGAGATTATGACAGACAGAATTCGCTAGCTGTGACCGGATCTCTCTGTGGAGTTGTGCTGCGGTCGGTACCTTAGAGAAGCAAGACAGGATACGACACTCCCTCATATATCATCCATATTCCCAGAGAGCACACCAGCATGCATGAAAAGCCACAGGGAATATTCCTGCCTACAGTACCAATGTCATCGCTAGGAGCGAGTTTGTCAGCAAGTTCAGCATGGTCTTCTCCAGGGAAAAGTTGCTAAAGTAGAGATGGACACTTTCCCTGTGGACCCACGGATGTGTCTCTGGCAGGAAGCTCCAGTACTCGGCTCATGGAGGAGAAAAACCTTCAGATCTTTCAGTTCTCCAGAACCAGAACCTTCAGAAGACAAGAGAAAGCTTGTGAAACTACAGCATTTGGTTTTATGTTACAATCCTGGTTGTTTCAAAAATTAAACATTTAGATAATCTAATCCAGCTGGAATTAGCTTCATACTGTCATATATATCTTTGTTAATGATGTTTTCAGTACACGTTGGATCAAAACTAATGGCCCAATGTCATGCACCTCACAAAGTCACCCAGTCGTTCCTTTAAAATTGTTGCGGTAAGTGCAGTGTTAAAAACTCCCAGCAGAGGTCAGACTGACTCCTGTATGTTTGAACATTATCACAGTCATTGTGCTCTGCTTAGAATACATACATTGAGCAGCATATACAGGCAAGTCAAGATGGAACTGGTAACACTGTTAGTAACTTCAGAGAAATGCTATCATTACATGTGTGTGTGCTGCTATATATGAGCCAAATAATTAAATCTGTACACAAGCTGCCATAAAAGGTCACTGGGTTTTAGAGCAGAGAGTCTGTATAGTGAATCAAATTGACATCATCTGTCAATTTATTCTGCATTGCCATTGTGCACTCATTATCCTGACTTAAAACGCTCACGGGGACAACACACACACACACACACATTCAGATTCTCACAGACACACAAGTTTGCAAGCCCAGAACACCGATCGCCGTTGGGCAGAGCTCACTGCTGCATCAGCAGGGCTCGTCAGAGGTGTGTGTGTGTGTAGAGTAGATAAATGTCTCGGTAAGTTTACAAAGTGTTTCACCAGTAAGGTCTTCTGGATACCGGCCCCTGCGAGACGCTGCGGTCGATCAGCAAAGCATCTGATTAAAAACTCAGCAACATTTTGTTACAGACGCTGATAAGAAGGAAGCTGCAGTGTGTGTCTGTGAGAGAGGAGGGGTCAGTTTCTGCATTGCTAAACATTTATTGGGCTAAAGTCAGAGCTTTGATATGGGTTGCTTTGCTCTCTCTTATCTGTGAAAAAATCTTTCATCTTTTGAAAGAAAAAGGTTTTTTTAATCAGTGTAAATGCTACATCTAAACTTGTTTTCTTAAGGGTAAAATATAATAATTTGTTGCTAAAAAATTCATGAACAGTTCCCGGAAATCAAATCAGCATCTGTTTCTAAACAATACAAACATTTTTCTTTCTGCATTGCATTTTCACTGCATTGAATTGTTTTTTAAAAATGCTAATCGGTCTTGACATATTTAACACACATATGTAAACAACAATCCCAGTTTAAGATTGTTTGTACTGCATTTCTACTCAAACAGTTTGTACTCTTTTTCTCTCTGCAGGGTAACACAAGCTGTCAGTAGAGCTATCACTCAAACACACACACACATACACACACTTCATCCTGACAGCCCGGATAAAGAAAGTGATGTGGAGAACGAACACACACACACTCACACACTTGCAGCTGACAAGTAAGGACAGAATGTCAAAACCAATGAGCCACACAATCAGTGACTGCTGAAGACCAAAACTACATTTATTTTGTATCAGTTCCAAACAATGATTAAGGTTTGGAACAACACAAGAGTTACTTTTGATATCAGAATAAAAACACTGTCCCTGGAATATTTCAGAACAAGCATGCAGGATTCTCGATCTTCTACCTCAGACTCTGTTTCTCGCTTCATTGGCCTGCAATGGGACGTATTGCCGGTATCTGCCACGCAGTCGCTGAAAGCCACTGCAGATAAGTGTGTCAGCTGCTCACAGCTCTAATGTTGGGTAATAAGCAGCTGTAATTTATAGCGGACTTGCCTGCTGGCTCATGCCTCGCTGAGACTGATGATAATCAGTTTTTACAGATCTGTTATGAGAGGGATAAGAGAGAGCGATGAGAGCGGGGGCCACTCTTGCGCCAGACGTGTGATTTAATATTAGTTACAGGCTCCAAAATACAGCCAAGGGTCGTCTCTGATTGGCCACAATCTGACACATCACATTTCATCCAATTAGATTTCAAGCCAGAAACGGACAAGACGCCTTGTAGACCACAACCTCAGTGGTTGCCAGAGTGTTGCTATGTTGTTGCTAAGGCATCCTGAGTGGTTTATAGTTCTATAGCCTTCAGCGGTCTGGCTGGAATCATGTTTAAAAGCGAAGCACCGTGCTGCTGTCACCAGACACACTGAAGCTTGTTTCCACAGAAATGACCTGCAGTAAATGAGATGTGTGTTTGTTGGCAGATGACAACGACTGCACAGATGTTCACCAGACAACAAACAGAAGCTTTCTGGATTCAGAAAATGTCAGCACTCACCCAGTCGGACGCACCATCATGGAGATCCACAAAATCAGACTCTGGGACAAGGTCAAAACCTGTGAAGGTCAGCTGGACCTATTACCGTGAGGTAATCGTCAAATATTAGTGCATTTGCCATCAGCTGGTAGAATGAAAACTCTTTACATATTTTAACATGCCAGGAACGCAGTATTAACCAATCAGCACCCAGCAGTTGAACTTACAGTGTAATATTTTGGATCACAAATACTTTGAATCAGTGGCTTCTCCACTGTAGAAGAATAATTGTACAATGTTGTGTTATACTCAAGTAAACAACTTTGTACTCCTACAATGTTGGTGTCAACAACAAACATCTATCATCAACTACTGGCCTCACCTGAGCATAACTAATTGACTCACCGATTACAGCACCATTATCTTAATTACAACCTGCAAACTGGCCCACACACTTTCAAACACAGAATGATGAACAGCTGACACATTTCTGGTATCGTGACAGGGCTGTGAATTGTGCTTTCTCATGCATGTGAAGTTAGTTTGAAATCAAGGCTGGAAGCCGAGCAGGAGACGAGCTGATGTAAATATCCCGCCAGATGGAGCAGCAGAACTGCAGGGAAGCTTCTAGCAATCTGACGTCCACAATCAAAGCCCCTCATGTTACAACTGATCATCTAACCTTCTCGCAAAAGCCCTCCACATCTCCTCTGAGTCAAGAGTCACCGGCCTCATCATGTGTGCCAATGTGTTGAAAAACACAATGGAACTTTATTTTTACATTTGGGAAGAAAATGTTTGCAGTATGTGGTTGCTAGGGTGTTCTGGGTGGTTGCTGGGGTATTGCTAGGAGGTGGCTAGAATGTTTTGGTGGTTGCTAGGGCATTGCTAGATGGTGGCTACAATTCTTTGGTGGTTGCTAGGGCATTGCTAGATGGTGGCTAGAATGCTTTGGTGGTTGTTAGGACAATTAAGAGACAGTTAAAACAAAAGATTCAAACACGTCCATGTCTGTGTTTGTGGGTTTATATGTAACTAAAGAAGCAGATACTGAACACAATGTTCAAAGCAACACAGTGGAGGATGTAAAAGAGACTGAACACAGACCCCAGAGCGTTCATAAAACAGCCAATTGTGAGATGAATTAATAGAGGGTGTGAAGGTCTTATCGATCAGTGGCAGCACCTGGTGGGACGTTCTGTTCTCATCGTTCTGTGTAGGAAAGCCAGGGGTCAACTGCTCCCCTCGGTCACCTTGAAAAAACACCACCAGCCTCAACTATTTCTAGGAGAGAGAGAGAGAAAGAGAGAGAGGGGTGTCATGCATAGAGAGACTTCGAAGGATATTCTGACAGCCCCCTCCCATTGCACCCCAGACACACACACACACATTCCGCGTCTCTTTCTAGGTCAGCTGCAGCGAGACACGTACGGCAGTCTCTGTATGCATGCTGGGTGGAATGAGCCACAGCCGCTAAACGCTAATATGGAATAATAGCGCCAGGCGACGATATTGTAACACCTGAAATGCTTTCTCTCAGTGCTAATAAATCTATACATGATGTAACTCTCATCATATTTACCTGCTGGTCTCAGGGGTCACAGCACTGTGCACAGCTTTAAATCCCTTCCCTGTGGTGTGTTTGGTCTACAGCAGGATTGTTTCCTACACACAAGATGTGTTTAGTTATAGTAAAGCCACAGTCAGTCTCTACAGGACCAACCTGTCAAAACATTTCACAATAAACACAATGCTTCATTTAAAAATCATTACCATAAATAATTATTATTGAA
>JBAJNP010004698.1:0-25821 GCA_036877545.1 Yasuhikotakia modesta | reverse complement strand
CCAACCCCCAATACACACACTCTGTTTCTCTAGCTTTCAGCTGTAATGCATTTCAGTTTGTGGGCAACTATTGCAACAACCGTCTTGTTGGACAAATGCGTGTGTGTGTGTGTTTACGCAGCTCCTGCGTGTTTATTGAGAGATTAAGCAAAGTACTAAGGCCTCCATATTGATTTCTAACCCTGTGCTTTTCAGAACAAGCTTTCATTTGTTTATTTTAAAAGGGGGTGTGTCCAGTCTCATTTGCATTGCTTGCTTACTGCAGCGGGTTGTGGGGAAATGCGCTTAGACACGCCGGATTGATCTGTGACATCATAGTGTTAAAGGAATTGAGTGATTAGTGGCCCGGCCCGTCCGAGTCAGAACTTTACTGCAGGACTGGTTCTTTCTGTAATTAATTAATCACAGTTTGTTTAGTTTTTACATTCTGTTTGTAGGCGGTTTTACCACAGATACATTAGACCGTATTGATAGACTGACAAAACAGAGATGAATTAATTAAACAGGCATAAACATTTTAGTCTATAATCTACTATTATTGCATAATGTGTACTAAAAATTATAGGCAAAATTTAATATACATTCTGCGGTGTAA
Source organism: Yasuhikotakia modesta (assembly GCA_036877545.1). NCBI lineage: Eukaryota > Metazoa > Chordata > Actinopteri > Cypriniformes > Botiidae > Yasuhikotakia > Yasuhikotakia modesta. The sequence continues at coordinate 25,226 of JBAJNP010004698.1, read as the reverse complement.
AATTCTCCATTGTAAACATAACCAGAGTAACAATTCGGTCTCCTCACACGTGATTCGCTGTCATAAGTGTGTCAGCCATTTTCTCTCAACACTGTCCAGACTTCTGCTCTGCCTCTCAACAAACTCCCTTACATTACTGCTAAGGTCATGCTATTGCTAAGGCAGTGCGACAAGCCTCTTGGTTCTGCACAGTCAACATATATCTGGCACAGTTTATACATGGACCACGACACAATGGAGGAGCGCAGTCCGCCGTCACCTAGTAAAAGACAGGAGAACATAATAAATAAAGAACCAGCCATATAAGGGCTTTTCCTCTGTGTGTACAGCGCTATGGAAACACATCACCTGAAAGGGCGACCGGGTGACCCCTCGCTGTCGTTGGAGTAGATGATGGGCGCAGATTTACACCCACCCAGGCGTTTTTTGGGCTTGCCGTGTCGTCTGGTTTGACCGTAATAGGTGCTGCAGAGGGAGAAAGTAATTGAAGTTTTTCTCTGTGCGCGAGGGGCTGCCAAGTGTGGAGGTGGGGGATACAGTACAGTGGTTGGCATGGCAACAGGGTAGCAGTGTTTGGGCATCTTTAATAAGCAGAAAAGCAACATGGATATTCAGAGACATGGATATTCACAATAATTGTGAATTATTAGTTGTTGGCCAAAAGAAATATTGATTCACGCAACAGGTACTATGTCTGGCTGTACTGGTCTGAATAGACCTGAAATCTCTCTCTCAAGAGACATAATTTCATTTAACAAAAACAAAAGTCAGACGTACCTGACATAACAGCCACAGACATTACCATTACCACAGAAGTTTCTTCAGGCATAGTGATTGTACAGGATTTACATTATCATAGAAAATGTACATGGCGATTGGTCTGTGTAGTTGCCATGACTTCGGTGTGTTGTGGGTGGTTTCTAGGATGTTGCTATGCAGTTCACTGATATGGTGCCTTACTTAATTTATGTTGTATGAAAGTTGTGTCACACATGAATGAGACAGATGTTGTTTGATCAGTAAATCATTTGATTCAATTCAATTTTCTTTACATAGCGCTTTGTACAGTAGATTTAGTAGATTAGCAGCTTTATACATAATACTGAGATATATTTTAAAATCATAAATTAGAAAACATCATATCTAGTTAATTAAATCTATAGTGTGCACTGTGGTAAAATCTGCACCTTTCTAAATAGGGGGAAAACAGTGAGCAAAATAAAGCTAGTTTTGTAGGCCTCAATACATGAGCCCTGCTGTGCTATAGCAGCAGTAAATATTGATGTACGCTTGTGTCGAGTCTCAGACAGGCTTTTGTTATAATTCCGGCTGATCCTCTTTGTTAATTTGGTTATTTTTGGTTCACATTTGGCACCCGTCTCATGCAGCTGTTCCCGCACCAGTTATCAGCTTCTTGTTGGACCAAAATCATGCTGGAACTGTGATGTCACGGCTAAACACGGTTAAAAACTGGTCTATTGCAATGCATGCGTATATTATAATCCACATCTTGGGTCTTAAAATGTATATATTTAATTGATATTAGCCTAATCATTTTTTAATCATAATTCTTCACTGACATCCTTAAAATTAAGAGTAAATTCGATTTAACATATAACCCCAAAGCTGTATTATGTCGTTTTCCCATCATCCCGTTGTGTTGGGTCTCAGTCGAGTCATTGCTGTGCCGTTTATCTGATGGGCCGCAGCGCAGCGGCCTGTGGAAATATAATGATTCATGTGATCCCCCCACACAAACTCACAGAAATTAAAACACCGTTACAGCTTATGAACTCACTGAGTCATGTGACACCAGGTTTACGAGTTTGTACTTAATGTGCTCAGACTACTGGTTCTTCTATTCAGTTGTGCAGGAAATAAATGCAACAAACCCCAGAACGGATTATAATATATAGAATATGTTTAATATGCTTAAACTCAATTAAAGCTATCGATTGTCTGAGCATCAGACCAGCCCGCAGCTTAATGCGACTTCTAGAGATATCTGACGCTTTAAAAAAATAGTGCCAGTGTGACTCAAAAACATTTCCTGTGTGAATTATAATATGCATCAAATTCGCATGCAGAAACCTGCAGATACAGATGATGCAATTTTTAATGCATTAGTGAATTCGCTTTCACTGGCTTATCTTTGCAGCGTATCTTTGTTCAGTAATTATTGCCAGTGTGTGTGTGTGTGAGTGAGTGTGTGTGTGTGTGCGTGTAACTGGGCCAGCTCCTCATAGACTCCACAGGAGCTTTCCTTAAAAGGCCAGGATGGATGATGTCGACTGTCTCCCCCCCTCTTTTTCTCCCATTTTTCCTTCTCCAAGGAGAGGCCCAGTGGATTTTGGGAATCTCATTATGCGCGTTAGAGAAACACATGATATGATGCTAAACTGGAGATAAAAACTGTCGCCACAAACACATTCAAACACGTGATCCTGTGTGTAAAAGATAAAAATGGTGCAGAAATAACATACAGGAAACACTTCTGGGTATCAAATAACGTACCTCAAATGAGGGACATGTTTCCAAAGTCCACGTTTTTTTCAGTTGTTTATATTATCTGCAGCTTTAAATTGTTCTCAGTAAAATCATGTTATTTATGAAATCATCCTAATATCCATAATGCTGAAGCTACAGTAGCTGCGGGTTTAATATCAGGGAAGTGAAATTACTTCTTCCTTATTGCAACAGAAAAACGGCCCAGTTTGAACAGATGTGTCATTACTTAAAACTAAAATGTCATTTCCTCATCACTAGTGTTACCAGAGAGATTTCCACCAGGTTTCCTGAATGTTGCCCTTGTCTGCCATTGGTCAGTCAAGCACGTAGCTCCGCCCCAAACTCACACCATTGGTTGATGCTGCTTATATGATGTCAAGTTCATATAAGTTTTTATAAGATTAAAAAGACATTGTTCAGAATAATGTGCATCAATGAATAATTAGATAATATGACACACAATAATAAGTGCAATTCATTTTTAGACTTTTAGAATTTTTCAGATATTTGAAAACACATCAAATGTTTATTTTTTATTAATAATTACTCCAAAGATTGTGTCTGTAAAACAGCTTATTTTTAAGATCTCAAAGATTTACCCTGCAGTCAGAGGCAATTTTATTTCATCCAAAGAAAGGCTTTAGTCTTTTCGTCTTAAGAATGCAGTTGCTAAGCTTCGGTTTCAGAGAATCTTACACACTTTACGCTGAAGGTCAGAGCTTCACGTACACAATGAGAAAGTCCCTCCATTTAACTGCGGGATGCATGTAGGACGCATTTGTGTTTGTGAAAGCAACTGCACCTTGGGCCGTGTGATGCTCTTGTTGGAAGCATGTGCAGCCTGTTGTTGTTTCTGGGGCAGAATCTGCTAGCCATCTGCCGCTATCTCTGGAATGCTGGACTTCACTCATGGACATATATGTACCAGCGCTTTGACATTTCTGCTATTTTTAGCCAGTGTCCGTCACTGGAGGTTGTCGCGATGATGTCACAGAGTGTCTTAAAATAAATCCCAATGTTTATCTTGGGCGCTCTTTGGGCTAACTTCTCATGTCATGTTTGTGTTTATTAGCGATGTTGGTTTTCATTTTTCCGTCATTATGGTTTTCCACACAGTTTGTGCTTTCCTTCCAGCTGTAACACAAAGGGTCACCATCCACAGCTGTGGGAGTTGGTTTGTGGTAAAAATACAGTTTTCTTATAAGTTTCATATCCTTGTGTTTTACAAAAGACTGCTGGACTCAGACCCTCATGATGTGGAGTCTTTATTTGAAGCCAAAACACAAGTCCTGACCTCTCAAAGACCCCCAACAGGCCCGAGAAGCCCATGTTGTTCAGACATTTCATGTTTCAATATGACCCTGTTTAGCTACAAAACAACATACTAACATTTAATATTTTCTGAGGAAAGTTTGAGGGATATTTGCACACGCAAACTCACTGGCACAATGCTAACCGTGTAGTAGGTGATTCTTAAGTCTTTGCTATGTTGTTGGAAAAGAGATGGGAGGTTGCTAGGGAATTGCTAGGTGGTTGATATGGTGGCTGGGTATAGGTGGTTGCGTACAGTCCCAAAAATTTAGGCTCAGGTCACTTTTTTGATAGTTTATAAATGTAACACTACACCTCACACCAGACACACGGTTGGGGTATCATTCGCAAACAGTGTTATGCTACAAAGTTCAATACGCAATATATATATATATATATTCCTTAACCGAATGCTACCAACTACAACTAAAATGCACACAATTCATACACACACTTTTTCAACACTTTTTTGATTCATATGTGACCAATTTGTATGATGTTACTAGTGAATAGATGTCACTTCTTAAAGGCAGAGCAAAGACACAATACTTCTGTTTATAATGTTTGGGCATTATGTAAGTGCTGTAGTTACCTGAGGTATTTATGTGTGTGTCACATATTCACATGTTTGTTTTGTTGTTTTTTGATTGGCTGGCTAGACGATATGTTTAATTATAGGGTTGCCTCCTATAGCATTTATGAGGTGTGTGTGTTTTGGCATGTACATCTGTAGGTGTGCATTGGTCTGATTTACGATGTGCTGACAGTGGATGTTTGACTAACACAATGACTGGTTCTACGAGTGTCGTGTCACACACAAACACACAATGCTGGAGTCAGGAGCAGATTTCAACTTGTCGCAGGCCGCTGACAGATTCCACTGCGGCTGAGAGCCATCAGTCTGCGGCAGTAAACACACTGCCCACAGTCTGACCCTGTTCCCGAAACAAGTTGACAAAGCCAAATATACGTCCGCCCTGAAAGTAGCTGCTCGGTGTGACACAGTTGCAGTCTAGAACAGTTGATGTTTGATGTTACACGTGGTCTCCATTCACCCTGTATGTGTTAAAGGCTCCACTGAGAGGAATTTTGAACCAATCAGATGTCAGACACCAGACTGCAGACAAATTGCTTGGCACATAAAACTCTTGGAAGAGTTAACATATAAATGAAAATTCTATTCATGCAACCTAATTTCATTTAAAACTTGAATCCTCAGAGAATTGTAAAGTTTCTTTTCATAGGTTGATATATAAAAGCTGCAAAAAAATGCTTTGTGTGAAAAACACACACATACCAACTGTTGTTTAACTGTTGTTTTAATGTTGCTCATTGGTTTAAGGTAATCCTTTACACGATTTGTAGCAGGCATGCCTTTCAATGAGAGATGGGGATTTGACATGACAGCAGTAACAGCAACGGTTGATGATGTGACATGCTTTAACGTTATGCAAATGAGCAGTGATGCAATGCAACGACTACCAATAGGAGTGAAGAGAGTGGAGCTGTGCATACATACTATTGGACACGTTATGTAATATTCTTACTTTGTTAAGGGACCTTTTGGTAAGTTGAGTTTTGATTCCACATATGATTATACATGAGAGATACTGTCTTTGTCATTTCCACTATAAACAACCATGGCCTAGTTTAGGCAAGTGTCTATATTTAAACCCTGTCCTAAAAGTACCTTTGCATTCTAGATTGACGTGTGCCTCTCGGTTCATCTCTGCAGTTAAACTCATCTGTTATCAGTCTGATGTGGTTTAGAATGGGTTTAGTCTAGATCTAGCTATTTTCTAGCAGAAAAATCACCTCAGATATAACATGTTTGGTTTAGTTTGTTATAGCCAGAATATGATCATTTTGCCTTGTTTTAGCTTCTTATGTCTAATGGCAGTTATTTATCCAAATAGCCATAACATGGGTTACTGTAGCACTAATAAAGAACAGGATATATGGTTTGCACTTGTCCATACAAACTTGGTTGTTAAGTAACATTAAGTAACAATTTTTTTTGAAAGCTGTTTTTTTCATATGTTGTATTTAGTTATTTCTTGGTTATAGGAACGTTATTCAAACACTTTTGAATATTCATTCTGAAACATTTGTGAAACATTTTACTAATAATTTAAAAATAACAATTTTAATAAATAAGATATATAAGTACATACATTTGCTTTAATAACCTTGAAAAAACTTTAGAGAGCTTTTAGAGAACATTAGTCAGTGTTCTGATAACATCCCCTTAAGGTGGGGTAATACCTCTTTTCTATGTGGTTTGATGTATCACTCACATCCACGGCACCACATCAGGTGGGGACAAGTTACTAAGTTCAAAGCTTAGCAAGTGCCGCTAACAAAATGACTAAACTTTGATTATATACATTGATAAACCAGCATTTAACAGTATGGCCAACAACAGCCTTCCTGTTTTTCGCGCTGCCCCACGTTAATTCAATGAATGAGCGCTATTGAGTTAAACAGCCAGCTCAGTGCCAGTGTTTAAGGAGTGGGTGAAAGCTGCTGTAGTCTGAAAAGCTGAGAAACCAAGAAAGAAGCGTTGAATCTATTTATATCTGCAGTCAGAGTAGGAGGAAAGACATGCGGCAAAGTCATGCACTAGTTTCCTATGTAAAACTGTAGACCTCTTACTGTAATCGAATCATGCGCTATGACTAACCTGTTAACCTAGCCATGACGAATGTGGCCCCTCTGAGGAACCTCACGAGGTTAAAAGGTTATAAAACAGGTGATTTAAACTGTTTAACTGGTGTCATTGACAGTTTGTTATGGAGTCTGACACCCGGCTGTGGAAATCAGTTTCCTGGAAAACACCGGCTGCTTTCTCAGGCTTGCATAAAAATATCCTGTCCTGGTCAGTTTTTAAAGCAGCATTGATGTTTCCTGCTCACAATTTCCCACAATCCTGTGCGACTGGTCCGACAGATGGTTTTATGATTTCATTTATACCAAGAAATACGTTTTTATTGCAGTCACAAAATATTTATTTGCTTTTGTGTAAACTTTAGTTGAATTTATTCAGGTTCAATAAAACGATAGTTTACCTAAACACTACCAAACAAAAACTCTGACTGGCGCTGAGTGACTCATTCTGTGTAAACAGTCTTACAGACTTCTGCATCGCTGAGAGAGTTCTAACTGAGAACCCACCGTCTAATTAAATAGCGACAATTATGGAGTTGTTTAATGAGTTTTATATGCGCTGAAAACCAACATATACTCTGTGGTTCGACTGCTAGATAAACCATGAGGGCCCAACGACACTTGGCAACTTCAACTGATCGGAGCAGGATAACGTTTAACACCCAGCATTCAAAGAATTGTCTGTCTTCATTTTCTTGAGATAAGCAAAGGATTCTTCTGAGAGAACATTACAAAGGTGCCAGTTATCAACCCAGGCTGACAACACAGTCACACACTTATGTGCAAAATGGCTGTTGTGGATGTCTAAAACCCTCGTCTGCCGATGCCGATGCACATTACTGATGGCTGTACCTGAATCACTCATCAGTTAATACACCAACCGTTGCTAATGGAAAGCTGACCAGTTGCCTCATTTTGCCTACTGCACTCGCGAAGTGGTTGCGTAAGCGACGGTAACCATGGTAACGAGTGGGCATAAGCGCTTCCTTATCAGAAATGTGCATAACAACACGAGTAACCACTGCTGACATCACCATGGTCCTCAGCGATATAAACCTCACTGGAGAAAAGACTTATTCCTTTTATGTGTTTAAAACAGAGCGTTTGTGATAGCCTGCTCTCGCTCTCCTCTTTCCTCCAGATACGTTCTATTTTTAGCCTGAATCTCAGTGAAACAAGGTTATTCTGTCCATGTCTCTATTCCACGTCTGTCCCTTCTATTTATGTCCCTTCCAAAAAAAAGTTCCCCTGCTAATTTAGACCCGAAACATCATCTGTGCAAGTACAAGAACAGATCATGTAATTAAATTCATAGTGCAATACGCCGCATTGCTACAGGACTGTTGCTGTTACTGTACCACCCTGCTAAGCTAGGCAATTTTAGTGAGGCTAGCAATAGCAAACAAGCTTTGAAAGCATAAGATCCTGCCTTTCCATGAAATTTCTCCAATACATGAAAGCATACATAGTTTGACAGGCAAGAACGACATGATTGGAAGAACAATTTATGGTCCTGCGCCTTTAACAGAAAATATAAAAATATGTTTAGACCACTTAGTGATATATCAAATATTTCTGGAAAACAAATATTTTTTGATACTGCCAGTATCAGCAAACAACGTATCGGCCATTATGTTTGCATTCATCCACTTGTCTAGTGTATGTTTATGACCTTCAGACGTTAGCATAGCAGGCCTTACTAGCATTTATTCATCGAGCATTTAGGAGGCCACTTCAGATTACTGCTTTGCATACCCATGCAAAGCGTGTATGGAAAGTTGCAAGTCTCTTTGAGACTCCGGCAATGGAATATGTGACTGTTAGTCTTTAGCCAGCATCGCTAGTTTGTGTTTTAGCTTTAAATGCAGCTAAGTGAAGACTGGGACCCTATTTGTGGACTGGGTTAAATCTCAGCTGTTGTCTGTGAGTGAGGATCAACGGTTGATCACTCATTCACTCACAGCTTTAGACGTCTCTTGGCCTTTGAGGTAATTTTGGCAAGGCTCTTGGTTGTGAGATAGCAGGTTGAACTGATGTGTTTGCGTTGTAGGTCTATGCAGTCTGCACAGTCTGTGCAGGTCTTATGTATTAAAATGTGTAATTTAAGTCTATATCTACTCAAATATTTTGCTAGCTGGTAAATATGCCCCATAAATTTACATTAGGAAGTCTAGACACCAAACTGCCATGCGGAAATGGAGGTGTGTGATATTGTAGCTTATTTTTGGTGTTAAGCAGAAAAAAAACACTTAAAAGCTTAATAATAGCAAAGTCTAGCAACCACTCACCATCATAGAACAAGTCTGCATACACAGCATGTCCTCTAATGCACTAGTTTTGTATTTCTAGTTTAGAAGAATACTGTATTTCTAGAGAAAGCAAATCGAGGCACTTTCATTTTCAGTAACATCAAAGGAAATCATGTCATTGAACACCGATTATCTGAAGCATCCTGGTATTCATTGGCGAACGGGCTAATCACTCTGACTCCGGATTGGCCAATCGGTGGCCTAGTGGCGACAGATTTGGGCTGTCTATCTGTGTGAACCCAGACACTCTTTCTGTTATGCTCTGTTACCAACACTCCTCTGACACAATCTCACACCCGGCTGGCCCAGAATGTTTCGCTATCGCACAGAGGAAAATAACTCGCCTTTGATGTTATCAGGGATGTAAGTGCAACAAATACTCACAAAAATGCCAACGGCAACAACACCGTTAGCATCGCGAGCCCGCTAACTTATTACCCTCTGGTCCAAGATCAACATATTCGTCATTTTTCCAGGCAGCTGCATATATTGTTTAAACAAGAACTTGCCATATTAGCACTAAGTAGGTATCATGTTTACAATAAACAAGAACACTACAGCACTGCTGAAAAGGGAAGCTTTCATACTGGTCAAAGTTCACTTCTGATGAAGAGTGGTTGCGTACAAAGCGCTGTGTACTGTATGTTTCCTCCCATTCAAACGTATTCAACCACCGAACGGTTTCATAAATTGTTGGCTTTGTTAAGCAACTGCATGTATACAATAGGGCGTACACATAAATCTATAGCTGATCGGTGCGTTTAGGAATGTTATACATGTGTTGGCTTTGTTACTGACCATCCAGCCTCTCAGTTTTATTAGCATCCTGATTTGCAATTGGTCACATGCTATGACATCACAAACTGTGTGTTCAGCTGTCTGTGTAATTGTGAGTGTGTGTGTTTGGCTTAATGCATTTATTCTGGGTTGTGTTCTAATTTTTGTATATTTATCAAGAAAGCAAATATGTTTTGTTGTTTTTATGTGTTGTGTGCATAAACTTCTTTCTGTAATGAAATAAACTATTGTTTAAACTTTAAGCAACACACCACAGGTTTTGGAAAGCAATTGTTACATGTTTAGCTTAATAAGTATAATAGTTGTTACTTAGTCTTACTTTGTGGCTGTTACAAAACATGAGAAACACAAAGATGTCATTATAAGAAGCTAAGGTGAGGGTTTCATTGCACAATAACACACAAAGAGATAAAATGTTTACCTTGGATGTACTGTAAGTTGCTTTGGGATAAAGCATCTGACAAATGCATAAAAATGTTCACACAGATCTATAACAATTGTAGCCCACCCCTCACCCACCTACAGCTGTTCCAAAGACCCCAACAGCTCTTTAGATCTTTTTTTTTCAAAACAGGGAACATTCTCTGAACATTGGTTATCGTTTTCTAACATGTCTCTCAAAGTTATTCAAGTGTTCCTGCAGTAACGCTAGTAGAACATTAATTGTTATATGCTTTTAAAAAGTAAAACAAATGTTTTCTTAAGTTGTTAAAATGTTTTAAATAGTTACAGAATTGCCTTTCCTAGAAAGTAGATTGTCTTGGCCATCATAACACAATCCCACCTCAGTACACAAACATTGTGTGGTTTGAACAATCACAATAGTTGTCATATACACCATTAAACACTGTACTCTCCTGCCAGACACAGGTTCAGAGACTTAACTAAGTGACAGAGGGTTGAGGACAGAACACAGCTGACCGCTAAACAAAGAGCGATGAGACTGTCTTTCCAACACGCTCTGGTTTTAGAGCCGTATTATGAGAAAGCTCAGCTTTATCTGTGAATGGGAGTTCACAGCGGGAACTGGAGAGAGACCCTCAGTGCTGAGAGACAGACATACAACAAATAACTGTGTTTCATAACTGCCCTGATGTCTGCAGTATGGAGATTTACTGGACTGTTTACTGGAATGTCTCATGTTGTTTTTGCCTGTTGTCGGTTTAATTGGTTTTGCGAGTCAATCCACCAGTAAGTTAGTACTAGCTAAACAATATACCTGCTACTGCTGACTAACGGTGCCATTATGTAAACGCAGTCCACAAATCTGTAAGATGATACACACAGATCTTTAGAGCGAGGAGGCAGTTTACAGACGTAACCGGGTCACATGACAGTTTGGTGGCGCAATATGATCACTGTTACAAATACAGGAATGGTCGTTGTTATGGTAACATTGGACTTTCTCTGAAAAGTCCTAGAATCAGAAATTTGTAGCTTCCAAAGATGGAGAATCGTGGCAGAGTTACACGTTCCCTTCCTTTATTAAAATCTGCAACATTTGTCTGATGGACAGTTTATTGGAAACAATGAGATGTTTTGTTATATAATACAAAACGTTGCCTCTGTTGTGTTGGTAAGATAAGCAGAGGATCAGAATATTGTACACAAATCTGAGTTTGGTCAAATTTCATGCTGGAATGCTTATTGCACTAAACACAACTGATATTAAACACACACGACTGAAAGCACACATACCTTGCAATTTTCCAATTGTCAGCCTAAAAAAACCCTCATTTATTCAGCTCCCAGTAAAATTGTATATTGGCCCCAGTTTCTGGCCCAAAGAGGACTTTCTAATCAATGGTAAAGATCTACACACACACACACACACACACACACACACACACACACACACACACACACATACAATGGTCTTGCCAGAAGCTGATTCATGGACTGACTGTGCTGAAATCCATTAACCTAAGATTCCTGTCTGGAAAAGTCCACCGGGACTAAAAGATGGGCCGGGTTGAAGTATCTCACAAACACAGCAGCACTGACAACCTGTGATTTCTGGATTAGCATGTTAGTCCAACTTCACCTGTTAGTCTTCAGCTTGATTTTAAAAACTCTTAGGTTTACGTTACAAATGTATTTTTTATTACTCCCTTGATATTGTCACTTTTAAAGGGTTTTCTGTGTCCTGTGGAAAGTGTAAGTATCATTTAGACATGATACCAATTCAGCATGTACTATTATGAACCAAGACACTAATTCTATGCTAGTTCCTTGTTCATTGCACAAATCTGTGGTGACACACACACACACACACACCTGGATAATTTCCCATTTAAATTAGCTGTGCAATTACATTGACACTTATTACACTTATTGTCATAAACTTCTTGATGATTATAGTTATATTATAGTTAGTAAAGGAGACAGCAAACATGTGAGCTATTTTAGCCAGCTTCCCATAACCTGCAGAAACCACAAACACATGGGCTTTTGCCAACAACAATAATGCACCACAGTGCCAACAGTAAAATGATAAATGAAAGGATACTTTTATAAACCTTGTAGGGATAAATGCTCTTTATTTGCAGTAAGATTCTTGAGGTTCAGTTATTACAAGCAACGCCACTTCAGCTTTGAGTTTAAGCTACTATGAGTTAAAAGTTGTTAAGTTACTAGGAAAACATTTGTCTCATTGTGTAAAATTGAAGGATAAATGATATGGTTTAGAAATAGAGACAAATATTCTAACTGTGTAATTAGAAATAAATATTTGGAATGGAAAAGAATGTAACTGTGTTTTGGACCTTTAGTACAAATGCCATACTATTAAAGTACCATTGTATATAAATATAGTAATTATTGAGTTTGACAGTACCTCTAGTACCATAGTACCACCATAGTACATAGACACTCTTTCTCCATGATAGCAGAAGTACAGCATCAATTTAATTATATTAAATAGGCTGTTTTTTTGCATGCAGTGGCTGAAAAAGCATTTTTGTCACTGCGTAATTTGTTTTCCCCTAATGTGTTTTACCAGGTCATTATGTAATACCACTAAAAGCATTTGCCTTCTTATGTAACGTGTCCGCATGTAAACAAACTGACAAAAGCTTTTTTGTCACTTTAATATATTCCTACTTTGAACTATTTATTTTCCACAATAACAAACAATATGACTTACATTGTTGCCAATTACAGGCAATTCCTATTAACACCAACACACAGGAAAAAGTTGTTATTTAAATTTTGAGAATTACAGAAATGACTAAACAAGGTAGTTGTTGTTGTGTTTAAGAGCATTGATGGGGTATTGATGGGGACTATGGGATAGAAATAATATACAATATGGTCACGCAGGAGAGAAATGATGTGCTTTATATGTACTAATAAACAGTCCATATGCAAGCTAACAGACAACATTTTCAAATGGACAATTGATTGTTAATACAAATAACTCCACATATAAATGCTGTGTGATTTTTGTTGTGAATGAATTTTCCAAAGGAAATTTGGAATTTTGTTTTATTAATATAAAACTTTCTCCCCTTTCTCCCCAAAAACATCCCCCCTTCTTCTTTCTTATTCGTCCTGCTCTCTTCTTGTTTGATATGTTGTAATACATGTGATGTCATACAGTCTCAGTTTGTAATTTAGTATGATTATTATGATATATGACTGCCTGTTGTTGTTCACAGAATATATAAATAAAAAGTTTGAACCCATTAAAAAAGCAAAACAGATGAGACACTAATATTTCTCTACTGAAGCCCATAAAGACCCATAACGATGACGTGATGCTGCAGATTCGGGGGTGACGTCACGTTGTCTCGCGATATCTCGGCGCTGACGTTTTTTGAGTCTAACCACCCCTCCCGTCCCCTCCCACGCCCAGCGAGCTGTGGGATATCGCCAGTATAAAGTATATTATCTTCCGTCGGAGAACGATAAGAAGCGCCAGGCTAGAGGGGATGAAGATGGCGGACGCCAAGCAGAAACGGAACGAGCAGCTAAAGCGCTGGATCGGCTCGGAGACGGACCAGGAGCCGCCCATACTGAAGAAAAAGAAGACGAAGGTGAAGTTCGACGATGGCGCCGTGTTTTTGGCCGCTTGCTCGAGCGGCGACACGGAGGAGGTGCTGCGAATGCTCGACCGCGGCGCTGACATCAACTACGCCAATGTGGACGGACTCACCGCCCTGCACCAGGTAACGAGCGGCCGATCGGCGCGGATACGTGTCTAACAATAACTAGCTGGTGAAGCGTATGTGTGTTTACTCTGCCCGACATCATCTTCATCATCATCGTCGGGCCATTTTGCGGAACCGTGTAGCCGCCGAAGCTAAACTGGCTCTGATTGAAACCGTAGAGATGGAGATTTGCGTTTAAGGCAGATTGCGCCGGATCGATGATCGTGCGGCGTTTGTTTACGCGGGTGTTTATGCGTCTGCGAAGGCAGGAAGGGACTGTCGGTCCGGTTGTCGGGTGTGTATGTGTGTTAGCTGCTGCTTTAGCCAGTTAGCCGCTCAGCTCGCGGTCGGATCGGACCGATTGCCGTCACATCGCAGAAGTAACGATGTATATGAGAGGCGTAGTTTCGTGCTTGACTCACGTTTATTAGCAGAAAGTCATGTTTATGCAAAGACGTTTTTACCGTGTGGGTGTTTTGCATATTAAACGTTTCCAACGTAAGTGCGAAAAGACGTAGAAATCGCTTAACTTAAGTAGCTATGACACGCGCATATGCCCGATTTTGGATGTGAATGGTTCAAAATGTGGTTCTGGGCATTTAGATGTGGCGCAGTGGAGCTGAAATGGGGCACGAATCACTGCATTACATAATATAATGAAAATTTATGTAATGAAACGACAAGTCAGTGACGATGACTGTCAGACCACTTGACATCACGTATGAAGGGTCTGACGTCACGCACCATTAAAGAGTCACGTTTTGCTAAAAGCAACCGGCCCAATATTTTACTGAGAGGATGTAGCATTTGTACATTTAGATTCAAGGCGGAATTTGCTTGCAACCAGTTTAAACATCCGTGAAGTGTCACTTTGGTTTAGTTTTTCTTATATAGGCTTTTAACCCGCATATGACCGTCACTAATGATTTTAGCTGTAGTTTGTGTACAAACTGTATTTACAGTCTTTTAATACCAGTAGCTTTACATTAAATAAAAAAACTAGCTGACCTGAACAGTATTTTTAGGCCTCATAGAGTGAATGTGTTTACAGCCAGATGTTGGGGGTGAACTCTTTGAAAAACACCCCTTAAGTTATGCAATGAAATGGTATCAAATATAGTGTTTTTATCACACTAGGTCATGGTTTTAAGGCTTTGTAAGCTTACACAAGTTTTCTGACATTTATAAAACAAAATCCATATGTGTTATGCACGTAACTTTCCCTATACCTTAATAAGGCCTTGCATCGAGTTTGTAGGTTTGATGTGCAATGTGTACATTTGCCGGCTCACGGTTTTAAAAGCACTTGCCTTTTTTTGGGCCGGTGTTCAGACAGGCAGGGGGAGGAAAGAATTTGAATGCGGCTCTAACCGTGACAGCAGAGGCTTCTTTGTTGGGTCTGGCTTGTGTGTTTATATATGCAGACATGTGAGGGAGAAGAGAGTTCTGGCATGCGACTACCAGCCTGTGGGTTCATAGCGAATGGAACAAAAGTGTTTGGCACGGTGATAAATGGACAGGTCTAGTTGTGCTGTAGTTATAATAACGTATTATGTACATTCTACTGGGTTTTTAAACATGTCAAACACCCTAAAACAGTATTTGATAACCCAAAAATGGGTCGCAGGGCACACAGTTTTTGACAGGTAATGGACGGCAATGATAAGTGCCAAGAAAATGTAAATTTACATATATTAGTGTATATTTAGAATAACAGAATAAACTGGTTTATTAATTTTAAGGGGCGCAAATGCTAGTTGTTTGTTGTTGATTTGTTGTTGATCTCATTTTGTAGTATTTTGCTACAAATTTGTTTGTTTGAATAGAATTTGTTTTCCCTAAAGAGGTTTGTTTGTGTTTTACATACATGCCTAGTCATTTTTTTTTTGCATGTCTCATTTATTTTGATCGTTATTGAATATTAATTAAACTATTAATTATTTGTTTTATTATGCGTAACGTGTAATTACATAATCACATAGGCCATGTGCTCGATGCGTGTGTATTTCACATCCAGGCAACAGACACTCCCGTCTTAGTAAATACTACAGAGTTAAATCTAATCCAAATTAGTACATAAAACCACTTCTGTCTAATAATCCAAACATCCACCTATGCAGTTCATGGTAACATACATTTCAGTGTTTGAGTTAAAGGATATTTTATTTAGTTTTATACAGTAAACAGTTGTGCTGCTGTGTTTGGGTCAGTTGACATTACATACACAATCTTGGACCTACAGCGAAACTATCTATTAACTGCCATCTTTCAGAGGAAGGAAATAAACTCGCTGTGAAATGAGATCTTTACATACTTGAACCTGTCAAAAATGATGCGTTATTGTGAAACAGTTGTTTGTGAAACTTAAAGGTTTCACAAGGGCTTTGCATAGATGTGTCTCCGTTTGACTTGTATGAAATAATGCTCTTTTATAATTGTTTCCTGTTTAATGCACAGCCGTGTTTGAACTCCATTGGCCATTTATTGTAAACTTTTCCTTTGTTATTAATCTGTTAAAGGAGGTCTGAACAGTGGTGTATAATCTTTAATTTATGTTTTATAGCACATTTTTGGTTGAGCGTTATACAGCATTATACAGCGGTAGTATACAGTGTTGTGTATGTAAGTGTTTGTTATATGTATGTACAGTGGTCAGAAGCTAAGGAAATAATTGCATCAGTCGGTGTTTCAGTTACCCTGGGCTGTCTCAGCATAACTGTAATTCCATACATTAGCTGTGTCCCTTATGTAGAGTTCTTCACTCATGGCAATGTTTTGACGGCGCCACGGTTAGGTTTAATTGTGTTTTTTACACGTTACATACCAATCATATTTAATTGTGAAACATCTCATCTCACTTTAAAGTTCTTTGGATATCTGACTCATTTTAATTGCACCATTTAAAGTTGTATTCAAATTTAAGATGTCTGACAAATTTTACGGAAACACTTGCTCCTGATTGGATGCTTTCTTTACGCACAACCGTTCGAACCGTTGGCATGACAGCCCACAGCCTCACCTTCAGCGCACTGCTGTGTTTATCCAGGGAGGGACATGGTGTGCTGGTTCCAGTGACTTTTGTAGCAGCATGGCTGGGGTTATAAATATCATGTGTAGGCTGGCCTGCAGGCAAGTGCTACAACGCTAACTTTAGCACCCAGCCAACCCACATTCTGCAACGCTCGACTTTGTAGTCAAGAAACCCGTCAGGGGCTTGCGGTGACTGTTGCTTGTTCACATAGATTAAAGATTGATTTGCTGAGATGATTTCAATGAGAAAAGATGTAGGTCGTGCCAGTGTGTAGCGCAAATAAGTGCAGCGTTAATTCGCACAGGTTTGAATGTAGGATCGTATCATGTTTGGGTCTTACTTTGAGGAAATATTTAATTGTCACAAATTATGCCACATTAGGACATTGTGTAACATTGTGTCAGTCAATTTAGACTACATTTGTTTCTCAGTTTATTAAAAATTGGATCATTTTTGCTAGATTCACAAAGACTGGTGTGTTACAGAGATATTTGCTGCAACTTCAATTTCTTACAGTTTGGGATTAAGGAATATGACTGAATTTATTCAGTAGCTGAAAGACTTCGTGGAGGCGGTATGCAAATAGAGACAAGAAGCAGCACATTTGGCCAGGGGCCTAAAGCGTTGGTGTCTGCAAATGTCTTCCTTCACATTTTTCCTAGGATGTGTGTTTCATAAGTGCAGTATCTTTCCAATTTGCGACCCAGTAAGTATCGCATCCACAGTGTATGGTATCTTATAATGCCTGAGATGTGTCATGTACAGCAATGGTGCCATTTGTCTGCAATGTTGTCATTGCTAAAGTCAGGGATTGTGTAGTTTTAAGTAAGGCAGGTAGTTAAGATAAGAGGCATTTGTGTGTAAGGGTTGCGACTGTGTTGTCTTGTGCTTGCATTCCTGTCGTGTCTCTTATTGGAAACCATGGCAGACCTAAAATTCCTCAGCTGTCACTTAGAATACACCCCCACCGAACGGACCGGCACCTCCTTAGTCACGCCATTTTCTCTAACATTACATTGTCGTAATGTACGTAAACGATGTAACATAATTGAACTGCTCATTATGCAAAACAATAGTTTGTTTTTGTTTTTATTTGTTTGACAATGTGTCATTTCCAGGTAGACAAATCAATTGTACTTGTCCGATGAGTGTCGCATTTTTTAGTCCTTCAAATAGCCACAGCCGTGTCATTAATGTGATGCATGAAAGTGGCATGAAAATGTTTGTATGTTTGGCTCAACATGAGACTTTTGGACACGGTGTAGTTTCAGATTACAGCTGTAACAGCCTGAAGTGGATCTCGCTGTAAAAATGGCGTCACCATGTTGTGCCGTTTTAGGTTAATGTTTCTGTCATCGCTCCTAGTATAATTATCTCAGTATGTGCTGCGTATCCCAAGATTCTCAGCTGTGTCTGAGCCACCCAGCTGGCGTGTCAGAGCTGATATCTGCTGTAGAAAGTCAAAAGAAACTGCTCAAGATTGTTTGTGGTGTTGTGAACTTTTGTTCGAGAGAAGACGTTATTTTCTTCTTGATGTGAGTCAGCAAATAGACGAGCGACTGAGTCTTCTGTTGTTATAATCCTCAGGAAGTGTGTGAGAACACACCTGCGCCCAACCTTTTATGCCTTCTGTATTGAAATCTTTTATGGTTTGAAAACTGGAAGATTTTAAACATGGTTTCGTGTGTTACACGCCGTGTTGTTGACACGGTCCAAAATTGGCGCTCACGAGGTTCCAAAATGGGTTTTTGTACGTTTATTTGCCAAGGTAACATTCTTAGTAGTGGTGTGAATCATTTTGTATATAGTAAATTTGCTTAGGATGGCTTAATAAACATGGCTTTATTTCTCTTCATGTAGTGACACTGGTGGAATATTTCTCACATAAAGCCACCATTTCCACCAAAATCAAGTTTCCATGATTTTGTGACAGGTTTTGCTTCACTGAAACTGGCCTCTCTTTGGCGGGTGAGGCTGAACGTTCATTTTGGACCACAGATGAATAACTTAAGTCCCAAAAACATTATCATACATAAACAACATCAAGATTTAACAGAGCATTGTGAGATTCTGTGCATATCCTCCTATAAGGCAGGAGATGGATAGCATCATGGCCTAAAATCTAAAACCAGGACAAGGTAATTTGGACTTAAATGGACTTTAAATTAGCCTGGGAAACAGGGAGATGTGCTGTAGTGTTCATTACACAGCCAACCTTTAAAGAGGAATAAAAGGAGTTATGGCTGTCTTTTACAGTAATGTACAGTGAAATCCGTGTTATGTTTATGTGGAGTTCACGTTTTTGTAATACTTACAATATTGCATAAGTTTAAATATGCTTTTTTTACAAAAACTGTCCATCATTCTTTTCAAACATTTCATTTTAATGTACTTATGACATTTTCCAGTTGTTCCTTGTTTCAGAATTTGTGTTGGACGGCTAGTTGATGTTTGTTATAAAACGTCTACGTAAAAAAAAATGTTATGTAAAGGGACGATGAAGTCATGTTTTCTGTTGGTCAGCGTATAAGCCGGGAATCCAGCTAGTTTATGAAGACAGACCCAATGGAAATCTGTCCTGACATAAATTAGGTGTGTGGGGCCCTTATACCCTCTTGGTTTGTGCAATGGTTCGTTTTGCTATGAGCCAAAAACTGATGTCAGTGCATGTGTTTTGGTTTTGCCGTCACCATAACTAAGGAATTGCAGTTATTACGAGAGACTGTAAAAGCTGAGGACAGGTCAGTCTCTGTTGATCTGACACGTTTATATGAAAGGTATGAAATAGTTTATGGTTTCAATTAACCA
Organism: Yasuhikotakia modesta; assembly: GCA_036877545.1. Lineage (NCBI taxonomy): Eukaryota > Metazoa > Chordata > Actinopteri > Cypriniformes > Botiidae > Yasuhikotakia > Yasuhikotakia modesta. The sequence goes on along the minus strand of JBAJNP010004698.1, from coordinate 5,643 downwards.
ATGCGTGTGGTTCATTGCACTGTAATGCCAATTTAATTCAGATGCTGTCTGGTTCAGTAAGACTAAATGTCATGAAGCCATTTTGTTTGACACAATTAGTTTGTTGTATTTATTTGGTTTGCGGTGGGGGCGGTTCTCATGTATATGTAATGAGCATTTAATTTGCATATCACTCAATTTTTATGGGATAAAATCGTCAGGACAGCAGTTAGCATTTGACGTTTTGATTTGCAGAACATGTGAACAGACTGGAGTGGCAGTGGTTACACAATGATGGCCAGAGCATTCGCTCTCATCCAGAGCACAAATTTGTTTTATTCTTTTCATCTTTCTCACTCAGCATTGGTCATTGTTGTCCAATATTTATAATGTCTATTTGTTATTAGCAGGCTGCTAACACTGTTTAACACATGGTATATTTTGAGTGACATGCAACTGCTTTCTAAAATTGTATTGGCTTTATAAAATCTTTATAAAACTTTTATAAATGGCTTTATAAGACTGAAACAGGAACTTAAAATGATACTTTGCAGACTCTGTAGGGTTTAGTCTTTAGCATCATTGTTTCAAAGCTGTGAACTGCTTGACTGACATGCTAATATTAGAAACCACACACACCAACACTTCATGTTTAGCAGTTCATCAAAAGCAGCTTTGGCCCGGTGAGGCAGGCGCTGTGGAGATACTTTCATTTCGACGTTTGAGCGAAACGCATAATCAGAGACAGGAAGTCTGCGCCGTAGATGCAGCGCCACATCGTTGTGTCATCTGTTGTCTTTCATCATGATTCATCTTCCACACCGTTTTTGAAATCACTTTTGAAGTGGGATTGGGAGGGAAAACTGCACAGCCAAGACATACTTTCAGAGTTTCAGTTTTGTGACGTAACCCAAACCAAAGGTTCTCATTTGGTTGAGGTTACGTCACTGATTTGTTTTTGAACTGGCACAGTTCGATTTACATAAATTTCTGCATAGAAATTGGTTATTTTGTAAGCAGTCATTGTCCTTTTGTCAAAAATACTTAAAACCTCAACAAGCTTCAAAGGTTGAATGATGCAAAAGGGCAACAACAGAGAGCAAATCGACAACAGAATGGATTCAGTAGAAGAATAAATCTTTTTGGAGTCGGTCACATCCAAAGAATATTTCAAAACTCTGTTTGGAAAAGAGGAATGGTGTGAAATTCTTCCTGACAGCGCATAGGTCAGATGCAGTTACAGGGAACGTTTGACGGAGGTTATCGCTGACAGGAGAGAGTCAACTAGTTATTCCGTTTCACACAACGTTTGCAAACTGTGTTCAATTAAAACAAGACAAATGAATCGTTTGTCTTATTTTCGTTCCAGTGGACAGTGTCTAATGTCGTGAATGATTTTGTTTAATGAGCAATTTGTCCAGTTAGTCATACATCATCTACATTTGATGCAAGGTTTTGTTATTGTGAACTCCCACCAAATTGTGGAATAGCCTCCACTGGTTTGTATGGCTGTAGAGCAGGAGCAGGTGAACTATTTCAGAAGAGCGTTCCTGCAGGTTCAAACTGGTTTTCCTTGGAACTGATGGAGCACAAGAATTCTTAAGGAATGTTTTAGAGCCTCAAGCCCACCCTATAGCGCTCAAACACACTGAATTACTGTCTTAACCTTCTGTGCGCGCAATTGAAAACATTATTCAATCGACAAGTGACAGCTGCGCTTTGATTGGTTTTCTAATTGGTTGGTGCGAGATGACATCACTGAGTGGTGATGAAGTGTTTTTCAGGGAGGGTCTCTGTTGAGTTTTGCTACTTAATGTAATTTAGTTAAGTATCTGTTTCCTGGAAATGGTATAAAAAGTTTTCAGCATCTTTCTAATAAACCCAATGACCTTACAGTTCACATGATTCAACCTTTGTGGAGTGTTTGCAGGCTGTTTTTATTCTTCATTTAGAATGAAGACTTTAGAAGGGAAAGATGTCTCTCAGAGTCCAAGTAGAATGACATCATCGCAGGTTTTTGTTCCTCGCTGAAGATCCGAGGGCAGTGTTGACAAACAGCTTGCATGCAGCCTTACCTGCCCGTGACTCGATGCACATCTGCAGCCCTTGTAAATGTTATTAGGAGGTGGACAGTTTATACTTCTCCAGGCAAGACCAGCCAAGCAGAGGAAAGGAGCGCTTTAGGGTGAGTTCAGTGTTTGTTAGTGCAGCCTCACATTTGGAGTTTCAAAATTAGTTCTGCTGAATCCCAGTGTTGGTATTATCTAAATTTATTCAGTGTTCAGTGTTTGTTTTGATATAGCCATTTGGTGCGAGAAGCATTTTATAAGCAAAATCTCTGGAAAAACTCCTAAGGCACATTTAAAATGTCCGCTCTTGAGAACAAGAACGTCCCACCTGAAATTTACTTCTGTAATGTGTTTATACAGGAGCTCAAACAAACTTTTAGGAAGCAAGGCACCAACTTGTTTGCAAAAAATGCAATCAACTGTTAGAGGACCGTAATGTGTGCCAAACTCACTCCTAACAGCAAGAAACTCACAGCTTTCTCTCAGCCCGCACACAAGCTAAATCCATCCTTATTGCATTAGGAAGAAAACTCTTGATTTAGGATATATAGTTGCCCAGTCCCTCTTAGAATTTTCATGCTTGACTTATTTTCTACTATATACACCAGGAATTAAAGACGCAGAACACATTTATGTAAAACAAAGCATTTGCACATTTTGTGTTCATGCTAAAATTCTAGATGCTGTAATGGCGTTGCTAATGACATAGTAATGTATAAAAATGGATGTACAGCACACAGTTACTATAATATAAGGGTCACAAGCTGGTATTATACGTGATTGGCTGTTAAAACTGTTGTACAGTTTACGCGTGTTTGCGTTGAAGCCGATGCAACAGGAAAACGGGAAATGAGAAGACATCCTCACTTCACACATTTCTCTCATGATCACCATCACAAGAGTGGGCACGAAATCCCGCCGTGGGTCTTTAATCACCACCATTGACGTCTAAATCAAAGCCGAGGCGCACAAGCATCGGTCAGCGGCTCAGCAATTTACTAATGGCTGTCAGCACGAGTGGGCGCGACGTCACGCGGCCCGACGCAACAGTGAATCACGTTCGTGTCCAGATGGAGCCAATCAGACGCTGAGAGCTTGTAGCTCGCGGTCACCAAATGTCGACATTCTTGTTTGGTATTTTCACAGATTGGAGGTGAGGAACCACCAGTGACTCTAAGAGGGAAGGAATACAGTGAACACAAGTCACAGATGAACCCACATTTGCATGTTTATGGTGTTGAAGCCCAGCAGTTCTTCTGACCTTCACCAGAGCTTGTTCGTTGCAGTTGATTGGTCAATTTATCTGTCAGTTTTTGAATGTGGCCTATCAGACGGTAGTGGATGGGGGTGGGACGGGGGTATGTCAGGGAAGATAGTAGAAAAGGTTGTTAAACACCCTTTGTCAGAGGAACAGGAAGTAATTGTTTATTTTTTCCATTTCCGTACCAAAGCTTCACAACTAGCCTTCATCCACTCTTACAGCTCAACACTTGCTAGAATCAACGCTAACATTCTTGCGTCATATCATATGTGTGGTAATGTACGATTCACTCATTCTCTCTCAAAACACTTGTTGCACTGGTTTCTTCGCACACTTTTTGAACACTTCCCACACAGTCAGGATATTTACAGGATCCAAAGTGTTGTTGATGGCCAGATGATGGCTGGTATGACAAATTTTGCATTGCATTGTGGGTTTTGTGGCTTTATATCAACTGTATATCAGTTATAATGTAGTCATTTTTAGCTAGAAGTTCAGCTTTAAATTTACATTGCATAATTACTTTACAGTCTAGTAAATCAATGTATTTTTAAACTAAATTACTTGTTTTTCCCAGAACGCAACCTTGGTGTTGCTAGCGCATTGCTCTACCAGTTGAGCTACAGGAAAACTGCCATTTTGCTCATGCTCCAGCAATATAATTCTCTCTCGTTGCTATTTTTGTGTCTGTATTGTCATCATTGGCAGTAGTTTGGTCTGAGGAGGAAGTCATATTGTCAGTTGGCTTTTTAAGTCTCCAAACCCTGTAATTAAGCGACTCCCTGGTGCTCACCAGATCATGTTTAGCCGCAGTGCTGGGAGACCTTTAGTTTGACTGTAACTTTGGGGTTTAATGGTGAATGTTCAAACCAAACGTTATATGCATCAGCCTGGTGCCAGCCCATGTCATCTTTGTTTCCTTTGACATTGGGCATGATGGTGATCTCCTAATGTCCTACCTGCGTTCTTCCTCAAGCAAAGCTTAACCTATTCACTTGCCACCCAAACCATGAAAAGTGAAGTAGAAGTGGAGTGAAGGTGCGTTCACACTAACATGAATTAGCAGCAACAATGTGAATTAAAGTCATTCTCAATAGGATCTGAGTGACATAAACGTGAGTGGCTGAGATCGTTGGAGACGTGACTGAGATGGGCAGAGTTCAGCCTCATGCAAATATGGTGTCTGCCATGAGGGAGAAGAATCACTTCCTGAAAAATAAAATAAATAAATATAGTTTTAGAACAAGAAGTCATTAAAGAACTTAGAACATCACAATAAAAACTGTTTGTATGCGTTCTCTTTATATACAACATTTTAGTTCCCAAATTCCCAATGTATTTTGAGGGAACAACCCTGCACAAAACCATTCTCTACCCATCTAATGCTCCATTATAGCTTTCTCTAGTGTAGAAGGTTTGACTCCTAATTGGTTCGAGTGAAATGTGGCACTGTTGCAGATGGTTTGCATTTTTCAGCCATAGTCTGTAAATGCCTGGACAGGGGCAGCGGGAGGCTACCGCATTATACAAGTGTACTATTGAAGCTTTAGCCCTGAAGCTTTAGTCCTGCTACCAGCCACCAACCCCCTCTATGGCCACGGCTCACAGAAACAAACTCCCCTCATGCCAGCTGCTATTGTTTTGGCTGCCGGGCGTAAGTCGAAATGCAACATACTTACAATCTCTTCCTTATTTTCCCTTTGCCTCTACAATGCCCTTGGTTTTTCCATGGGAATCCCAGGGCCATATATGGTATTTGGTGGCTGGTGGAGCAGAGATCGCTTTTGCTTGCTTGCTTTCTTCCTCTCTCTCTCTCTCTCTCTCTCTCTCTCTCTCTCTCTCCCCCTCTTTCTCTCCTGAATTACCCCTCTCTATGGCCTCATGCTGTTAAGCGGTAGCTTTTGTCCCAGTCTGATGTCAACTATCTGAAACTCACGAAACCTGTCAGCAAACTGTCAGTTTATCCCCAAATCAAAGAAAACTAAGAAATTATGTCAGTTTGTTTATAAGAACTGAACCCTGCTTTTGGCCCTTTAGAGAACAAGATTTTTTGCATTGTGATTATTTGTAATTATTATATTATTATTTATTATTTATTTATTATATATTATTATATTATTATTAACTGTAAATTTACTGTATCAGACAGTGGGTACTTTAAATATTGCAGTGAAATGTCTCACGTTTTATGGAAATGACAATTGAAGGAAAAAGTTACCAAAATAGGTTTTGTTTTCTTTACACTAAATACCGTTTATTGCATCTTTTTTATTTCAGGATAATCACACCTGATGAACTATGATTTTTTTTTTCACACCAACTCCATCTTCACCT
>JBAJNP010004697.1:0-32271 GCA_036877545.1 Yasuhikotakia modesta | reverse complement strand
GTGTGTGTGTGTTTGTGTGTGTGATTGAGTGTGTGTTTACATATTGAGATATAATAATGGTTATGGAGTGAGTAAGTGTGTGTGTGATTGAGTGTGTGAGAGTGAGTGTGTGAGTGAGCGAGCGAGCTAGCGTGTGTGTGTGAGTGTGTGTTTACATATTGAGATATAATAATGGTTATGGAGTGAGTGTGTGTGTGATTGAGTGTGTGAGAGTGAGTGAGTGAATGTGTGTGTGCGAGTGTGTGTGATTGCGCATGTGTGTGTGTGTGAGTGAGTGTGTGAGAGTGAGTGTGTGTGTGTGAGATCATATGATGTTTGTTGTTTTTCTCACCCGTTTCATAATCTAAAGGAATCTGAATATCTATCAGGTCGCCGAACGGAATAAACGCAGCGTGCAGGACTTTCTCATCCACCTCCTCCGCGAGACCCCCTTCAAAACACACACGGCGTGTATCACACACGTGTTCAGCGTAAACGTCCAGCTCAGTTTATCATGCAACCAAACACGCGGTTAACTACAGTATTAAACACCCGCACGTTTCTTTATTTTTAACGATTATAATGATGATCTTACCAACATATAACACGCGTTTATTCGTCGCCATTGTTCCCTTTAACCTTTAACGCTACACATTTCATCACCGCGGCTTATACGTGTCATACTGTTGCCTGTCGCCCCCCAGTGGTGCGGAGAGGAATAACAGCACCGTCGCATGTTTGGGGTATTTCTGTAGCTGCAGTGATTTTATTTACCAAAATTCAATAATTAAGTGTGAATTATTGAGATTGTGTCAGTTTTGGTTGACATGTTATGTTGCTGTTTTAGCAACGATAATATTTGTTTATGCAATAAAAGGCGACACACATGCATTTAAATACTGGTTTATTTAGAGTGCCACACACTCGGGTTATCTGTCATGGACGCGTGAGTCCAAACAAAGCAGCAAACACGCAGCTCACAGAAGAACAAACTTCAGTCGCCTCAAATCAGTCCTGGCTCTTCGTTCACAGATTTCTCTTCTTTTAAATTAGCTTTAGGTATCGGCGATAAAAATCATTACAGAGTTAAAAATATGAGCCCTGCAATATTCTTTATATTCAAGTATCTTTTTGTCTTTTTCTCTTTTTTTTAGCGTTTTGTTTCAGTGTTCGGTGGATAAGGCTGTGAATTATCCTCAGGTTTCACCTGCAGAAACACAACAAGCACAACAAACACTGCTGTGATCCACAGAACACCAGATATAAACACTCTGGTAAAGTCAACAGTTCTGCAGCGCCATCGATTTATAGTTACTTGTCAGGAAGTTGCAGCCGCGGGGGCGACACTGACTCCCACTTTCTGTGTGGCGTCTTTCTTGGCCTGATGTGCTTGAAGTACAGCGACAGCCTCTTCCACCTGAGAAGAGAAACACAATCAGCCCAAACCGGCCCAAACCATCTTTAACAGAACCGCACGTCTATTAATGAGCCTGTCAGACACACAATGTTACTTCCCCAGCTAAACGTTAACAGATAAATTCACTTTTGTAAAACATTTCCCAATGGTTTTTATTAAGTATCATAAATGTTATTTTAATGTTCTATGAACGTCCAGTTTTATTGGACATTGTACTTTGTTGTTGCTTGGTTCTGAGAAGTGTAATTTTTAAACATTACATTAACAATTTAAGAATAATGTTTTTGATATTTATGATATATAAAGTTAAAAATGTGTTCCACTAGCATTTCTGCAAAACGCTAATAAAATAATGAAATAACGTTAGCCGACATTCTGAGGTACTGGGAGCGTTTAACAACCGTCACCTTGGAGCGCAGAGACTCGTGAGACTCCAGCATGTGCAACAGCTCAGAGTTGTCGATCTCAAGCAGCATTCCTGTGATTTTCCCGGCTAGAGTGGGATGCATTGCCTGGATAAGCGGGAATAGCCTCTCACCTGACAGTTACAGACAGCAAAAAAACAAGTAAACATTCACTGCGTAACAGTGACTCTTTGCACTGTTTATATATCAGAGACACACTGGCCAAAATGCTCTCATGGAGAAAATGAATGTTTATGGATGTGAACATGCTCACGGCCTCCTCATCTCACCAAGCATCTGTTTCTGTTCCTGAGGGGGGGCCGCAGCCAGCATTGACGCAGTGAGGGGCTCCTGGCCCTGAACATGAACGGCAGGCTGAGCCTGGAGGAGAGACACGTTAAACGAAAGCTTCATAAAAGCACGACTTGTGTTCGTTGTTTTAAGTGTGTGTCTGACAGCGGATGTTACCTGTTGCAGGGTGACGGGCTGCATGACCTGAGGCTGGGTGTTTCGGATGGCAGTGGCGTATTTGTACGGGGGGATGGCGCGGGGGGGCGTCACGCCCATCCCAGGGCGAGGGCCCATCGGTTGCCCGGTGCCACCTTGTTGAATAGTTAATATAGAAAACATAATAGTTCATAGAAAATATAAAGAAGTCAATTAAAGTGAAATAATGCCCTCAATATAATAATTTCATATTTCATATCTTATATTAATTTCATATCTAATCTTCATATCTTATATTAATTTCATATCTAATGCATTAGAGAAGATCTTGCACTGGTCTCGGTCATGACTGGTTCCAGAGAACACGAGACCGGTGTCGGCTCACGCCGTCAGTGGGCGGGTTTTCTCACCCACTCTCTGTGCACCTGTTTGGATTCCACGTGGACCCTGGCTTGAGGCATTAGGGGCCATGTGCCGTATGCTGCCGCGGGGCCCCGGTTGGCGCAAGGAGTTGGGCATGCCCTGAAATCCCCCCTGACCTCTGCCCCCCTGCTGCCAGCGAGGGTTCGGGCGCATCTGAGCGAGCTGATTGGGCGCGTAATACGTGGTTCTGTTCTGGGCCTGGAATGCAGTTAAAATGAATCAACTAATAACAGCAGATAAGAGCATTTTAATATTTCATAACCTCTTATGAAATATTCATAATCTATATGATCTATATGACAAACAAACTGTTATGCTCAAATCACTTAAGGCCAAATATTTATCTACATACAATTTCTATTTTCGTAGTTTAAATCGTGTCTGTAAGCACGTATGAGTCGTATATTTATAAGCGCTATCAATTAATGCAAATCAGGATTAATGTTATAATTAAGTTAATATGTTAATGCATTCAGAAAACTAAATAGACCTTCACTTTAAAAGCTCAAATATATACAGATTCATTATTAGTAGGATTATTTAGGCATAAATCTCATGCACCCACCTGTGGCACCGCTGGCATGAAGTATCCGCTGGCCGGCTGGAACTGGTTAATGATGGCGTTGGCAGGCATGGCTCTCATACCAGCAATACGCTGCATGTACTGATTGGTCAGATGAGCTTTTCGTTCTTCTTTACGTTGGGCCAGAGCCACATACAGCGGTTTGGAGCCCACAATACGCCCGTTCATCTCCGTCACTGCTTTTGTGGCTTCCTCAGGTGAGGAGAAACACACAAAACCAAAACCTTTGGATCTGCTGTCCTCCAGCATCACCTACAGCAAAACAAAGATCTTAGATCTCAGTGTAGAGCACTGAGAATCCAGATACACGCAGGTGAGAACAGGCCGTTGACCCACCTTGGCGCTGGTGATGGAACCAAAGGGCGAGAACTCTTTGCGAAGTTTTTCATCATCAATGGTGTCATCAAGATTTTTGATGTACAGATTAACACCCTATAAACACAAATGCGTATTAAAACACGTTCTGAAAAACTGACCCACCACAGATCTATCATCTGTACCTGATATCTGCTGATTCGTTCCTGTTTGAGCTGCTCAAACTTCCTCTTGAGTTCTGCCTGTCTCTCCATCTTTTTCTGAGCTCGGCCAACAAACACGGTCTTTCCGTTCAGCTCTGTGCCATTCATTTCCTCCACAGCCTGAGACACAATTCATCTATCTGTTTGCTGATTGGCTGATATTCATTATTATCCAATCAGAATACAAAGCATATGAGTACCTTGTTAGCGTCCTCATGCTTCTCGTAGCTCACAAAACCAAATCCTCTGGATTTTCCCGTGGGGTCGGTCATGACTTTCACGCTCAGTGTTTTACCTGCAGACAGAAGCAAAATAAAAACTTTATATTCTGAAGAAATGTGAATCTACCGTCACCACAAACCCACCATATTTATCAAAGAGCTCCTTCAGTCTCTGGTCATCCATGTCTTCTCCAAAGTTCTTGATGTAAACGTTGGTGAACTCTTTGGCTTTGGCTCCCATTTCCGCTTCCCTCTCTTTCCTGGACTTGAAACGTCCCACAAACCTACAAAACGTGAAGGAGAGAGAAACATTGATCAACGCAGCACAGACAACTACAAACCAGCTACAGACACAAACCAGCTACAGACACAAACCAGCTAAACCACAAACCAGAGAGAAAACACTTTAGTTTAATGTATAAAAAACAGCAGATGTCATTTCTGTGTCAATTCCTACATTATAAATAATAATCAAAACTTTTAAATAACAATAATAATAACCTTAAACAAATACTCAATATTTTGCATTTGGGTTTGGAGCGAGCACAATTATATATATAAACACATACAACATACGTTACACGTAACGTTACATGTAAAGTTATAAAACAATCCTTTCAAACTAAATTTGTGTAAACTTATATTCTCACACCTTTTGTTTATCCTTTAAAATGTTTTGGACAGACTCCATTCATTTACATTTGTGAAGTTTAAATAAATAACTAATGGGAACTTGTTGTTTGTGGTAATGAGCATTTCTGTTTCCTGTCACATGACTCCGTCCGGACACTCACACCTTGCGGTCGTTCAGTAGCATTCCGTTCATCTTCTCGATGGCGCGATCGGCGGCGTCCTGAGTTTCGAAATGAACGAAGGCGTATCCTTTAGATCCATTCTCATCACACACCACCTGTTCCCAGACACACGGTTAGTTTACAACAAGACTCAGATTACAGGAGCTCTGTCTTTCCCTAAACACCAGTTCTGTCACAGCTACTGACTGTTAAATTACTGCATGACTGCTGCATCAAACAAAGAGAAACACAAACATCATTATACGACTAAAGCGGTTAAACTTGTGTGTCATTTCTGTCAGCGTGTGTATTTGCTCCTGTCTCAACTGTACAGCTATTTGTAGGTTTTCTCGGAAACGTGGAAACAAACACCGTGGTTCTGTGCCGCTGTTTGTTTAGAAGAACATTTTATGGTGTTGCACCTCCAAGAGTAATATTACAATTAAATATATAAACTAAATAATATATTTATTCTAATTTACTTCAGGCATAACAAAAAATGTTTCTGGAAATAAATCACTTGGTTTTGAGTTTCCCAGCTTTAACTTAAAGTTTCTCCTCACCTTGCAGGACAAGATGTTTCCAAAAGCAGAGAAGGTGTCATATAGGGCCTTGTTGTCAATAGATTTGTCCAGATTTTTTATGAAGACGTTTCCGACGCCGGATTTCCTTAGTGACGGATCTCTCTGTGACCACATGATTCTGATTGGCTTTCCTTTGACCACATCAAAGTTCATAGTGTCCAAAGCTCTCTCCGCTGAAAGCACAAACACAGACGTGAAACATCTCTGCTCTTTATCACCTGTGCATTAGTCCAACCGGGTTTCACATTTACAGCAGCTTTAGCATAACACTATATAATGTTAACAGTTTATTTTAGTCCACCTTAGACATTCTACTTACTATAAGTAACTGCAGGCACATGTCAACGTAATCTAAGAGTTTACTAATACTCTGAGATGAGAGTTAGTTTACAAGTAGCTGCAAATTAGTGATTGTTAACTGCTGATCCACAAAATGACTAGTAAAATGTTTAAGTGGCCTTTATATAATGAAATTGGTGCTACATTATGACTCTCTCTCTCTCTCTCTCTCTCTCTACCTTTCACACACACACACACACACACACACACACACACACACACACACACACACACTAGGCACTAAAAATGTCTGGTGAACAAAATGGAGCTGCCTTGTGGCTGCTGTCATCAGCAGTTTGTGGTGTGATTGTATTGAACATGAAGCTCAGTGCTGGTGGGATCAGACAGACCACCACAAATAACTTCAGTTCACACAGGACAGTCCACAACCAGTTCATATAACTTCTGATATTTTTTTTCCTAGTTCTTCTCATGTTTGTAAGTGAAATGTTTGTGTTTGTACATGTTTGTATATTTAAAAAGAGAATTTTGTAGCAAATAATTGGGACTCGCACACAAACGGATATGCTGTATGTGATATATTTTATAAACATATTTAAACGTAAATATAAGCAACAAGCCAGTGAACTTCTGCGGTATGTTTTTTAAAAACATTGAATGATAAAATATCACTCAGTACAATCACTCAGTTCAGTGTCTAACCACTAAATCGTGTCTTTTTGTTTCTCCAACACCTTTCACAGAAAAAAACAGGCACGGTGCAGGCAGCCCTCGTTGCCACTATATTTAGCAGCGCTGGGTCCTTTGAGCAATGTGCTGGCAGACGGCATGTGTTCAAGGCTCTGTGTCCATTGATGGGGCTGAAACACTGGAATGTGTGTGACTGAAACTCACTAGCAACTGTTTACAAATGCAGCTGTTGCAAGCTGAGGACGTGTGTTTAACTACCTGAACTGGCACTATTGTGTTTTGTGCAGCTAAAGGCCTTCTGCTTTAGCATCTGTTTAGCATTCATAATTTGTGGCTATAAACCACGTTTAACGCTGTCCAGGTTATATTATAGGTTTACTTATTACACAGATGGCAACAGCTTTTGTCTCTTGTTCTGGGGATAAACATGTTGACTAGCAGTCGCTGATCTGAACTGGTAAACGGAGTTGAGCAAGTTCAACTTTGACCCGGTAACCTGTGTTGTGAATGAGGAGGGCAACTGGTACACAACACATGTGGGTTCGACTCACACGCACACAATCTACAGTATCTGTCGTAGAAACAGCTCATTTCATTCCTTTCTGAAGCAGATCTCATGTCAGTGATTGAAAAGCTATTGTCGATTTAGTTGCTTGTTTGAACAAAGTATTGTGGAATCTGTGAAAGATTCAGTCATTTTTAAAAACAGGTCGGGACTGCAACATTTATTTTTCGTGATGCAATAGCTGTGTCTTAAAACCACAGACCTTTATTTTGTATTGCACCATTTGTGCTGATTGTACAATAAAGTTTGCTGTGGCTTCAGCTATTCATGTTACGAATGAAAATGAGCAGGTTTAAAGCTGTGGAACGAGTAGAGATTTAACTAATAAGATTTAACTAATATGAGTGTTTCATAACTAATAAGGCAGGAACGATTCTACATGCAAAACACATTCCTTGTATCTAATTTAATATAGTGAGAAACTTAAAGGGCCTTTATAATAGTATTTTCTTCTGACACCTTAAATAACATAATTGGGTCGTGCAAGGTAGCAGAATTTGAGCTCATATCATTCTCTGAATATACATTTATTTCTATAGATATATAATGTGCAGAACTCACTGAACTATTGCATGAACACAATGATCGACCCACTGTGGTTCCGATTAGAAAATCTCATAATAAGGTTAATGGTAGATGTGGGTCGTTTTTATAATGTGGGTCAAACAGAACATCCCATTTTGGACTAATTCCTCATTCTGATTATAGGCTTGAGGCTTTTTAAAACACAAACTTACAGTACTCCAAATATACAATATTTACTCCATTAATATATCCAAATATACAATATTTACTGTTTACTGCGTGTTCTTAACATGTCTTAAGTTTCTGTTTTGAAGAACAAATGGACAACACCTCCAGACAAGCTCAACAGACAAGGACCCTCAATAGGAGACACGGTATTACTGATCCACAGTGTTGCGCATTTGTCAAAGACAGTCTTTACAGTTTAACAATCGTGAGTCGTTCTCTCAATATCTAATATAAGGTGTATATGAAGACATTAAACAGTGTGGGCATCTTTAATGCACATGTTAAGTGTCACACGGGAAGGGCGGAGGACGAGCGGCCGTGCGCCGTGGCTTACCGTCCGCAGGCTGCTGGAAGTTGACGTAGGCATAGCCCAGCGATCGCCGGGTGATCATATCCCGACACACGCGGATGGACAGCACCGGGCCGGCCGGACTGAATTTCTCATACAGCATAGCCTCCGTTATATCTGGGTGCAGGTCGCCAACATACAGAGAAGCCATCGGATAACTCCCGGCGGTCGCTGCGTTCATGTCTCGGTCCGGATCAAGCCTTTGCGCTCTGGGTTGGAACTAGTGCCGACTATCCGGGTCTGTGCGTAAAGTGTCCCACAATCCGTGACAAACCGAGTCTCTTTAAACTTTTACTTTACTGTCCAGATTAAAGACATCGGCAGGAATAACAGCTACGGTCTTTGGAGCCCAGTGGCGTCTTGGGTGGATTTGGCGACAGAACGCGTCTGGATAGATCGAGACCTTGCCCTTTAAAAACACGTCTTTGGTGCAAGAGTAGATATTTTTTGAGATTTTCGTCGTTTTGTATTTTTTATATATTTTTTCTTTTTTAGAGGTGTTGAAGAACGGTGAGTTTCACACTCACGGTGTTGGCTGGGAAAGAGGGTGCGTGGGAAACGCAGGGACACTTTATAGCCGGAGCGGAGGGAACAGAAACCAGGGTCACATTTGGGATAAGAGAAAAAACGCACCGAGCATGCGGCGTACGGGACCGACAGCACCGGCCCAAATGACCCAACAGCGACATCTGGTCGGTGAGAAACGGAGCCACAGACACAATGATTCTGTCATTTGCTTTAATGAAACTTTGGGAAATATTTGAAGTCCAATCGACTGTATGGGCACAACTTTAAGAAACTTTGCAAACTATTTGACTGAACGTCTCTCACCAAGTTTAATAACGTTGTGGAACAGAACAAACCAGCAGAAATGAATGGAGACTGTATGAAGCTATAGTTTGCTCCACTAAAACCATTCATTTAACTTGCATCTACCAGTCCTGCATACAGGCAATAACTGATGAAGGCCACACTTAGTGAAGAAACATTTATTCAGGTTTAAATTTCAAATAAGCATAAATTCTTGCACAATGCATCATGGGAAAATGTCAGGTGACTACTTCCAAAGTTCCCTGAAAAAAAATGGAGAAAGCAAATATAAGCATTATGATAAAAAGGTATGAGAAAAATTACCAACCCACTAACCTTAGTCGATCTAATAGGTATGAAACCAGGTCTTTAATACTAAACACTTTCTCCATCTCTTCATCCTTTTGGCTCTTCTCCAGTTCCTGAGATGTCCTGACGCCCATTTTGCTCATGGATCTCTTCTGTTCTTCATAATGGAGAGAACTGGAACCATCTGCAGCTTGGTTTAGACTCAGTTTGGAATAGAGAAATGGTTCTGATAGCTTTTCATCTTTATCCTTTTTGAAGATCATCTCAGCCTGTCTGAAAACATTACCCTCATCTTCTGTGCTGTTAGTGGCCTCATCTGGAGGACTCTGGAGAACTGGCTCATTTGATGGGAACTCAATTATTTGGGAAAATTTGTTCAGTTTAGGCTGCTGTAGCTGAACCGGTTCAGTCACAAATGGTTTTCTTTGAACCTTATACAAATTAGCAACATCTTCAAGAGGCCACATTTCCAGGTCTTCTGCAGGAACATGTGGACCAGCAGCTTCAAAATGAACAGGCCCCTCAACCATCTGCTCCTGATTCTCAAAATGACCTTGATCCATTTGCCATTGCTCATTTTCTTCAGGTTTATGCCCTCTAAAGGGGTCATAATGTTGAACGGTAACATCTGTGACTGCAGGATTATCATGGTATCCAATTCCAACTCCCATCATTGGGTTTAACTGTAGCTCCAGAAGATCAGGTAGCCACATGGATAAAGCACCTTCCAAACCTTGGCTAATGACCATCACGCCACCTCCAAAGCCAGGCTGAACAGGCCAAGGAGAACCACCACCCATGTTCTTCATGGAGCTGTCGGAGAAGGAGGCACCTGCCATGATCCACCTTCTGTCAGACGTGGTTCTGGCTGTAGGGGCAGCGAAGTCTGAAGACCAAGCCAGTGATGTGGGCTGATCCAGTGATGTTTGTTGATCCTTAATAATCAGCGGGCCGGTGCTGACTATTGCTCTCATTGCTAAAGAGACCAAAGATTGTGTGTAAAGGTTTTAATGCAAAAACATGAGCTCAGGTGAATGATGTCATCATACTAACCAAGCAGATCTTCATGCTCAGACAGGCTCCTACAGCTTCTACCACAACAATGACATATAGCAGTTTGACCACTGAGGTCAACCCACCTAAAAATACAATTTTTACTTAATTAAACCAAAGGATTTTAAACTCACGCTTAAAGTTTTACAGCCATTTTAAACAAACGCATACCTGGACTTAAGTTTGTTATAGTTGCAGAATTTGGTGTTAGAAGTCAGACCCAAATAAGACAAAGAGACTCTGCAATGAAGATAAACCTGAGAAACAAAAAGTTTAGTTACATAAAAACACAAAGAAATGCAATTTAAAGCAAATGTTAAAGCTCACCTCTGAAGACTTGAAACTGGATGTACCAAGAACCAGATTCACTCGGTCTCTTTGCCTTTGCACAAATTTTACTAAAGGCTTTTTGGAAGCGACACATCTGAGGAAAAAAACAGGAAGCACAACTTTAGGAAGTAAATCATATCAGCAATAGTTTCTTATATTACTTCAGTTACCCTTTGTTAATGATAAGAGCAACTTCAGGCTTGTCAGCTGGGTTTGGGGAGGAGGACGCAAAACAGGACTGAACATAAAGCTGTTGACCCGGTCCAGGTGAGGCAGACACCTGAACGTTCAAACGTTCTCCTTTGTTGAACACATTAGTCTTCACCAGGTCACTCCAAGATGCTAAAACCATCAGAAAACTGTTATGCCACTTGTGTCTGGTTTAAAACTCAAGTTTCATACAAGACATCATGGTTTTAAGAAACATACAGTTCAAGATCCTCAATGAGAAACCAATGCCTGTTTCTAATGGCCCCTGTGCGTCGTATGGCTTTGGAAACACGGGTGTAAGATGATCATATGTGGGGGGCTGGAAGACCTCATTCAGAAAATATCCATCTCCCGCAGAGGCAGGAAAATCAGAGACATCCCAAACATCTTGTACGACTCCTGGAGAGGAAGATGAAACGAGCCCGTTAAAATCACTCCAGCTCGGTACGACAGGTGCTATAACGCAACAGAAAACGACAAATATCGCCGCAAACACCCCCATCCTATAGCGCCGATGCCACAGGTCGTATCAGTACGAAAACTACCGCAATGGCCCCGCAGGTATCCGCGCTTTCTGGGTCGTTTAGTCGGGCAGGTTAATGCATTAACTGGTGCCAGGCGACCAAGCGCAGCTGTTTAACGTTTAACTAACGAGAACTGAGACTGACTCACTGACCCCAGTTGTTTTTCAGACATATAAAGACACAGTTAAACAGATCTGAGCGTCATCTGTCTGCTAAAACGCATTTTACATCATGCATATATGCAAATAATAGAGCAGCAATTCGCACGATGTATTACGCGTCTCGTATGCGCAGATTTGCATGCACCAGTTTGCGCGATATCTTACGCGTTTCCCCGCACGCGTTGCAGCGACACCCGCAGGGCGGTGGGTGAAGCGTTCAGGTGAGCGGCGCTGGCGGACGGGCGTGGCGATGTCGGCGCGTGCGGGTGAACGGGAAGACGGCGGAAAAGAAACGGAGAGTCACGGTAAGAGGAGAAGATCCCTGAACGTCTGCATGGATTAAATATGGATATATAGACAGAAGAGCTTCAAAATGGTTCATTCGGGTGAGTTGAACTGGGTTTTGGGTATAAACGTGGTAACGTGGGTCTGGGTGTGGTCCGGTCCGGTCCGGTCCGGAAAACAAACCCTTGCGTTACTTTAGTTAGTTAGTTCGGTCTGGTTTGTCCGTGTTTGTTTTATTTCTGTCTTTTCTCTACAGTAAATGTTGTTTAGAAAGTGAAAGTCTCCACGTCAAACCTGACGTCTTTAAAGCTCCTTTAAGGGACGTTTTAGCAAATTTTTAGTTATTAATATAAAGTTATTAACTTTATTATCCTTGTGGCGATTTTGCGAGATGCGTTTTGTAAATAGTTGCAATGCAAAAGTCGCAGCTTCGTTTACTTGCTATTGTTCTTACTGTAAGTTGTGTCCTAGTTGACAATCCCACAATCCCATGAAACGATATGACTGTGTTTAGTGTGGATTATTCCATAAAACATAATGTTCTGGAAAATCCCTTGCAATTAATCTGATTTCCTTTTATGCTGTTTATATTTATTATACTTGTATAAATAAGTATGTGTTATAAGTTGTGTGTGTGTGTGTGTTGCAGGTATTTGTTGTGGGAATCTAAAGGATGATAAGATACTCATGAAGATGGGACTGGGGCTGGTACTGGTGGGACATGTGAACTTTTTACTGGGAGCTCTGGTACATGGAGCTGTTCTGAGACACATAAAGGTTTTCACTGTGGACCGGAAACTTGTGTACCCCATCTCCAATGTCATCGCACTGGTGGCAGGCCTCATGGTAAATACTGTACTGTTCTTTTAAACTGGCACGTTATTGTATTTAATGATGTACAGATGTTATGTGACGTATAATGAGCAGAATGCTTGTAAATCTATGAAGTTAACAGGTTCAGTCCAGCTAGATAGTTAGATAGTTATTGACGTTATATATGCTTTGCTGTAACTGTTACAGAACTTAACACCAATTAAACAATAAATATTTATCATGTATAATATTTAACATAATATAATAACAATACAAACCACTAAATAAATGAATAATATTGCAAAAATGATTTACTGTAGGGTTAAGTAAGTTTAGGTTGTCTGTGATGCTGAATTAACCCGTCCTGTAGTTCTTAGTCTACATCTTTCCATGTTAAAACCTGTAGGCAATAATTGCTGGAATCTCAGCTATTGTCCTCTCCAAAAACAAGAGGAACCAGTTACTGGTGAGTAAACGCACATTGCGTGTGTGGTTTGTGTCTTTGCTTATTTCTGAATGGTGTATCTCTCTCTCTTTGTTTCACAGAGCTGGTTTTTGTTGGTTGTGAGTGTCTTGGCGTTCCTGGCAGGAGGGGCGTCTGCGGTGGGTATCAGTATAGCCACAGTCAGGGCCATCATGCAGGAGGGACAAAATCTCTTCGCCCACTGCGAGCTGTCGGCCAACATGAGTTACTACAGCATCACAAACGAGTGTCCTTTTGACCCCACGCGGGTTTATGTGAGTGTCTCTGGTTCTGAGCCTTTTAAAGAGTTCCTTCTCTCGCTCTTCATGTTTATTTCAGAAAGTTTTAATGGCTGAAGTGCTAAAGCTATAGTTTGTTAAACAATAATCGGTCCTGCGGTTTTAAACTTGCAAATCTTAGGGAATTCTACAATTTCCAGGCCTAAAAAAAGTCACAGAATTGAAGGCTAGAAGTTATTTTGTCTTTTGAGCTTTAATTACATCTGTCAAAATATGTGAGAAACTCGTGGAAAAATGCAGGGACAAATTCCCAAAATTCTGTGCAGGGAACAACGTTGATCCTGTGGTTCCCCTTGATTTTGATGTCATTGGTGGAGGTGGTGTTTTCCTGCCGCTGTTTTTTGGCCTGCACGTCCTTCCTCCGCCTGCGCTGTCCCTGGAGGAGAAACATCAACAGACGGGTAAAGCAGAAGGAAACATCAGTGTTTGTCGGACAGCAGGTGTTTGGTTCTGTATACATGGTCTCTGTTTTTGTCTTGAATGTTTAGGTTCAGGTGCGAATCCAAGAGCCAGAAGAAGCGGTGCTTCCACGAGAAGATGACGAGGAACCTACAGAACGTCATGATCTTCTTGACAAAGACACGCCTGCTGTGGAGGTGGAGACTAGTGATTGGCTGTGAGCATGTTTCAGATGACCAATAAAGACACTGTTTTATGATGTTTGCTGGAGAAACAACCAATACCAAGTTGACTGTGCATAAGAAAAACATGGAGGAATTTTAGCTTGGCTTGGCACTAATGATGGCGATATTAATTTAAGTCTCAGTGGGGCGCTATTGCTTTTGTCTGTAACAAAATGTGTGTGTTTTTGTTTGTTGAATACTTTTTGTACTAATGGGATTCTGTTACGTTTGTATGAAACATTTTTCTACTCAATTTCTGAAATAGCTCCTAAAAGGAGTGAAGGGTCAAAACTAAAATATTAAATGTTAATATCTTACTGTTTCAGTTTTGTCTTTTAGAGTGTCTTGCATATACCTCACGTTGTCCTCAGACCTTAAAGATGTGTTTGTGATCTTTAAATACCATTTAAGTGTCAGTAGTTTAAGTTAATCAAACCTAAGACAGTGGTGACTGAACATCATTTTTGAATACTAGTAACTGTTGGTAACTTTCAACCCTTAAAGATAGTGAACCCAGGAAAACTACAAATTACAGGTTTAAAAATGCAGATTAAGGCCCATTTTGTTTGTTATTATTTTACTGGCTCAATAGTTCATGCAGTTATATTTGCTATTGTAAAATAAACACAAAATAACATTTACATTACAGTTAAAAAGCAAAAACAAACCTTAGCAATGCATTCGCTCATTCACAAACGAGGGACTTGCCACTCAACAACTTAAATCACTTCAGAAACGTATCTCAGTATTTTGCAAATAACAGTTTTGTGTTAATATGAACGTTACTTCGATCATTTGAACTTTGTTCATTGACTGATTGTGTGTTGAAGTCGTTTCATCAGGGCTGTTCCTGATACTGTCTTTCGGTGGCTGTAAAGAAGTCTTCAAGGAGCCCCCGCAGGTACTCAAAGGTGGGTCTGTTCTCTGGGTTCTCCGTCCAGCATTGGTGCATGATGTTATAAAGAGCTTCGGGGCAGTTATCCGGGCAGGGCATGCGGTAGCCCCTCTCCAGGTTGGCGATCACCTCTGGGTTTGTCATTCCTAAAAAAAAGGGGAATAATTAGCTGCCAAAGGTCACTGGGAAAATCCTGAGTTTTCCAATGGGATTGACAGGTTACCTGGATAAGGAATTCTCCCGTATGTGACGATTTCTGTAAGCAGAACTCCGAAAGACCAAACATCAGATTTGATGGAAAAGGTACCGTAGTTTATGGCTTCTGGTGCGGTCCATTTGATGGGAAACTTTGCACCTGTGATGCATAAAAGACACGTTAAGAATATGGAAGTAATAGATGCTGATGTAGTTTTGTTTAGTTTACCTTCTCTGGCTGTGTACTCGTTGTTTTCAATGAGACGGGCCAGGCCGAAGTCAGCAATTTTGCAAATCAATTCGTCGTTTACCAAGATGTTGGCAGCTCTAAGATCCCGGTGGATGTAGTTTTTATGCTCTATAAAAGCCATTCCGTCCGCCACCTGCAGGGGACGGTGTAGCGTTTAATATATGCTTATATACAGTATGTGTATGTCCGTATAGTAATATACTAATGAACACTGTTGAACACTATTATGTGGGAACGCTCTGGTCCAAACCTGACCCCTCTTGAAGCACAGAACCAGGTCAGTTCCTGAGACAGGGAGGGTCTTGCTTTTGCTTCCCTTGATCTGACCTTTGACCTCCACTGTTTTACTCCACCCAGCTAACAGCCACAGGTTTAACAGATAGATTCAGGTTCATTTCCTGCCGTACCCCTTAATGACTGATGCATCACATTTCTTTGTCATGGTTGCACTAAAACCTTTCAAAAGCTCTGAATGATCTCACGTTGACATCCCACAGTACAAAACCATCCCATATTTCACATCCTCTTTATTCTTTCTTCACCAATATTTCAATTCCTCCAGAGATGAAAAACGCCACCATCTTTTTTTAAGGGCTCTTGAGAGAGAACATTTTTGGAGATCTACCACATTACATGGTCTCCACAACCCTCTGACCAACATCCTCTAACAACGCTGCTCAATAACGTCAGTGTTTTCTTCATTCCAGAACATCTCATCTCCAGACGCTTACACACTGAATGTAATAACATTAGTGTTTTCTTCATCATTCCAGAACATCTCATCTCCAGACGCTTACACACTGAATGTAATAACATTAGTGTTTTCTTCATCATTCCAGAACATCTCACCTCCAGAAGCTTACACACTGAATGCATGCATCACCCTCCCTTTAACATGATCAGTATATTCTAGCAGAAGCTCCAGTGAACTTTTCATGGAAATGCCAGAATGGTGACCTTTAAAAATCATCTGATTCTGCACAACACTGGACCTCAGTGTTCATTCCAGCTGGATCTGTTGCCACAATATAAAAATCTTCTTACAGAACATTGTTGTCATTAATACAATTTACATGACCTACATCAGACCCTAAATTTCTTACAATCAATGTTTGTTGTTTATAACAAAAAACAATGCAGCCATATTTTTCACGTTTTTTCAATTAAATATTTAACTTACGCAAAAGAGAAGCAGGGCCTGTACTGAGTTTGTGTGTGTATGTTGTGTTTTGTGAGTGTATTTGAATGACTTTGTCCATATGTTGTGTAGTCAGTTTTTATATTGGCTTTGCTAACAGCATAGTTGTTTTTTAGCTGGTATTAATGTGTCTAGACTCAGTCCAGCACACACAGTCATTTTCATTGTTATAGGGTGAGATTA
The DNA here is from genome assembly GCA_036877545.1 of Yasuhikotakia modesta. NCBI lineage: Eukaryota > Metazoa > Chordata > Actinopteri > Cypriniformes > Botiidae > Yasuhikotakia > Yasuhikotakia modesta. Next base: position 15,643 of record JBAJNP010004697.1, on the reverse strand, counting down.
GGACACAGATCACCAGCTGAGTAACACGGCATCAGTCAGTTCAAGGGAAGCTTAGAGACTCTGATAAAACACGGGGAATTAATCCTAAATGTCATCGTTGTAACACAAACCCTGGTCTTTATTTCTAAAAATATTGGGTTGATTTCTGTGAGGTGAAAATGTTCTGATACGGTCAGAGGAAAGCTTACCTGAGCGGCCATATCTATCAGAGTATTGATGGTTAATCTGGTTCCTTCTGTGGTTTTCAGAAAATCCACCAGACTGCCTAAAATAAAATCAAAACAGACAAATAAACATACAAATCATTCACTTCACAGACAGCTGGACAAGTTTAGGGTAAATGCTGTAAAGTTATAGACTTTAAAGCTGTCATTTTGTAGAACCTAACAAATGAAATATGCTGAAATAAATGAGTGAATTAATTGCCTTAATGTTGACAAGTTGAGGTAAAAATAGACTTAAAAGTGGTGATCTGTTGTTTTTGGCTTAATATAAAACAGAATTGCTGTTTCAAAAATACTGGCTATAATATTTCAGTTCCCAGCAGCCATTGCATGAGATAAATGATGAGATAATTGTATGTAAAGTTAGAGTTAGGCTAATTCTTTCCTTTGGTTAATGAGTTTTATGTCATATTTTTTATGCAGTAGCTTTTTTTAAACTCTCTAACCACTATTGAATTGTACCGGAAACACCATCAGTCATTTTACTTCAAAGACGAAAGGAAACAGCAGACAGATGAATGCTGTTGTTTTGTAACTTAGATTGTTCTGTCGCAACAGAATTTACAAAGAAACACACAGTTTGGGTCCAAGAATTAAAACCAACAACTGCAGGAAACCATTGCTGCCAGTTTGCATCAGTCGCTAAGATGTTTGGTGTTAAAGGTTTAAGTTGCTTCTGAGACGAGGGGCTGTGTTGGAAAAATCTCTAACTGACCCTGAAGGAAATTCCCACAAGATGCAGCGGAAAAATCTCTTTTAGGAACAGCAGCGCTGTAAGTCATGCGCTGCTTTCATCTGTGATCGCATTGGGGTGTAAAATTCAAGGCCGTGGGTTTAAGTTTAGATGCAGTTCTGTGTTTATAATCGTTCTATCCGAGCTTCTATTGTTCAAACAGACGGATGGAAAAGGGACATCAACATTTTCTTCTTTAAAAAACAAACACAGACAACAATTGTGCTTTTAAATGTATGAATTATAAACAAAGTAACGTGAGATTTACAAGCTGAGCCCAGCTTCCTTTAAGAGTTTAACAGAAACAGGTTTATTTACCAGAATGTTACTGTGTTTATGAGTCTTATGTTATCATCAGCGTCAATATGACATGCTAGAGGCCCTACAAACCTCAGAGGAGCCAGTAAATCACACAAATGATCCATACTGGGTTACCCATAAAACAACATGCATGATCTTGGGATACGCCTGTGATGATGACCTAAGGTGGTATTGTCCACCTTAAAAAAATATAGGGCGTGGAGGAACACCTGTGACCATGATGACCATTTAGGAATACTGGTCTGTTTGTGGTGAGTTTCTAAACAGTTTGGTTAAATGTAAAGGCATGGATAAAATCAAAACAATGTCAACAAAACATTGTTTTCACCCCTTTCTCTCTCTCTCTCTCTCTCTCTCTCTCTCTCTCCAGCTCTCATCAATGTGATGACATTCATGCAGGAACTGTGACCCTGTGTTCCATGAAAAGTCCTGCTGTGACTCCGTGGATATTTGGTATGTTTCACAGCTTGCTATGTTTTAAGTATCAGTTTGGGATTTAAGTGTCAAAGGGGAATTAAAATGACTTTACATTTGTTTTGGAAAAATCCTTTATAGTTGCATTCCTGTATGTGAGGATTTCAATAACAAGATTGTGTTAAACTAAACTTGAGGTAACAAATCTAAGGGATTATACAACACTGGAGTAAATAAAACAGTGAGGTTTGTTCTAGTAGGTTTAAGGTGGGAACTCTATGCAGCGGTTCTGTGTGCTATCAAGAAAGAACAGAAGCGATTAATGAGCAATGATGCATGAATCAGCATGTTTGAACACAGACAGACCCAGTGGCACCATTCTGCTGTGGTCCATGAAAAGACTGAAAACGATGCCTCTCTGAGGGACCCTCAAAACGTTTGTTTAATTCAGGGGAGTGAAGGACACTTTTGCAAACATCATAACTTAGGAAAAGTTTGTTTTCATAGAGAGGACACTGCTGTGGCCCACACGCAAACACCCTGTGAGACATGTTGGGTCATGAAATCTTCTCTGATGAAGGTTTAAGTGGAGATGTAGTCAGCGAGTGATTTGGTTTGTAAAGAACGTTGGGACACACAGATGATTCATTCAGGACTAGACATGGAGCCTTTGTCATTCTATTGAATTCAAGTGTCCCTCCCTTGTTTGCATGAGTGTGTAAGCATGTATGTGTGTGTGTGTGTGTGTGTGTCTCACCGTTCTCCATGTACTCTGTGATGATGTAAATGGGTTCCTGAGTGACCACAGCGAACAGCCGCACCAGTCGGGGGTGCTGCAAGGTCTTCATCAGGTTTGCTTCCGCCAGGAACGCGTCAATGGACATGGTTCCAGGTTTGAGACTCTTAATAGCCACACGACGACTGTTGTTATACAGCCCTACACACAGACAGACAGACAGAATTAGATAATAATTTGTGACGTTTTGTGATGTTTTTACATTCATTAAATCAAAATAAGTTCTTCAACCAGTTTGATTAAATCTAAAAATTCAGGGCAGCAAAAAAATGTTGTATGTTGTAAATGTTGTAGCATCACGAGAACATTTTGGGTGTTTTTGTGTGAGACGGTTCTGGGATGTTTTGCTTCAGTTGGTTTCTTTGGCTTCACACAATTTAGTCAAACAGTTTAATAACAGGTTCACTTCACATGTTTGATGTTATCAACTCAACATTACAGAGGTTTAATGAATGTGACGGTTGTTTTCATTTGAATGAGGAAAGCTAAAAATTGCAGTTAAGATACGGGCCCTTGTGCTCATGGAGCTGAACTGAGGTGAGGGAAACAAGCCGTTTGTCATGGCAACCAGGGACAGGAAGTGGTTTCAACTAAAGCGCTGAAATCCTGGTTCTATTTTTGGTGACTGAAAGAGGCATGTATTCACCTCTGCAGTTTGTTTTTGTTTAGAAACTGGACAGATGAGGATGTGAAATACATGTGAGTGTGTGTGTGTAGATCAGTGCATGTGGTCGTGGTTGGTTTGTGATTCACTGCTAAACTGTATGTACAGTTCTGACATGCCTGAGAGTCGGTGACACACACTCTATTTAACACACACTTTAAAACACACACCATAAATGCAGCACACACACACACACCAGCCTGCAGATTCATGTTCCTCCATTCAGTTCATGATGGTCCAATTCACAATATGTGTCAGATCTCATAAGTATTTTCTGACAAGAACAGGCAGAACTTGCCGGTCGAGACACAACTTTGAATGTTGCACCAGTATTTTAGTTTAAGTAAATTGCTTTACTAAGGGAATGTGTTTTAACAGAAGACTGGTTGCTGACTGTATATGTGAATTTCATTTAGGGAACAATAAACTTGGCAACATTTGTAAAGCAACTTTACTTGTTGCAAGACAACTGAACGAGAAACCTATGATTTAGATATTTTGTTTGTGTTTTGTTATTGTTTTTTAAATAAGTAACTTCTTAAATGAAATAAATAGTTTGTTGACAGAGTAAGAGTAATCTGTACAATTTATATGGATGAGAGCAGATCTTTTTGGAAGATTTTGATAAAAAAGGTTAATTTTAAAATATCTGACTTCTTGATATACTGGCAAACAGTCTGATGTTGTTGAGATCTTCTCTAATGTAAAACTGCTAGCTCTGTTTCTTATTTTGCTCTCACTGCTACAGGAGCAACAACTGAGATATTCAATTCACCACAAAACTGACTAGAAGTTTCTTACCCATCCACACTTCTCCAAACTGCCCCTGCCCCAGCCTGCGCTCCAGCTTCAGAGATTCCCGAGGAACCTCCCACTCATCCTGCCACCAGGGTTTCTGAGGAGCACGTGTCTGACACGGCTTCACCAGTCGTGTGCAAAGTCCATCAGCTTCTCCTGCAACCGCACCAGAGCAGATGTTACATCAGCATCACTTCACACTTTCAATATTTCAGCATTATTTAGAGTAACAGGAAATGAACTGATGATCATACGAGAATAATGTTTGACCAGCTCTGAGAGGGAACTGAAGGAGATCTTGGTGGTGATGTAGAACCCGCCTGCGTCCAGGTTCCGGATTCGGTAGTGCTTGATCACGTCACCTTCTGTGTGGTCCAGGTCCCTCACGGACAAGGAGAAACTACCTGAGGCACCAAAACAACCGGATAATCCGGAGACAGAAGGCTGCTGAGTTCACACACATTTAAATTAGAACACATCTACTTTCAACACAGTTCTAGAACATTCATGCTGTAACGTTAGTACAACGTTTTTTTAAGTTATATGTTTATGTTTTAAGTCGTTTGCATCTTCTGGTTCACATAAACTTTAATACAACATCTAAAAAACTGGAAGTTTTTAATGTTCTTGCAACAGTTGAAATTTGTATTATTTTTAAATAACATTTTTTTACATACTTGAATAGTAGGGAAAAATTTTGCTCATTTAAAATTGTTAGCTGAGCAATGGATTGGCAAATTTTGAATTGCACAGTATAAACAATTTCTTGCTAAGGAAAGCTAAGGAAATATATCTTTAAATTCTACTTCAGTTGCTGCAAAACTTACAGATGTTTCTATAAATGTCACACATGCTAATGTAATGCCCACGCGTTGTGTTTGTTTTTGTTGACTCAGGGTTTTGTACCTGGTGTGGTCTCGCTCTCTCTGATGAGAAAAGATCCCTGCGTGTTTCCCGGCGCCAGTAGTTGCCGCATGGCATCATTCCTGGAGAGATTTTTAAAGAACCACCTGCGATACAATCAGGTCATATGATGAACAATTTAACTCATTAGAGGGATAGTTTACTCAAAAATGTTTTGTTTACTTGTCTTTCCAAACCTATGTGATTTTATTCTTCTGTGCAATACAAAGGAAGAGATATTTTGAAACAAGTCTCTGTGGTTTTGTGTCCATACAGTTTATGTCAATGTGTGTCACTGTTGTTTGGTTACAAAATATCTTCTTTTGCTTCCTCAGAAGCAAGTAAGTCCCACAGGTTTAGAATGACGTGAGAGTGAGTGAATAATAACCATCTGTAAGAGTCAGGGATTGCTCTGAATGAATCACACTTTCAGTCACTGCTTTGTGTGGCAATCCCCAACTCTCACTGGAGAGGAAATTTTAATTTATCTTCTTCATTTAATCTGCATAAACTCACGTTACGTCACGAACACAATCAGCTCCTCTTCATATTATAATATCTGAGATGTTTTCTAGCTGTATTAATAGTTGAGGTGTGTATTGTTCAGGCTGATATAGATGTTACATGTCGTGGGTTTGTCACAAAAGCATCTGCTCATGTCATGCAGTGTGTGGTTTATGCTGGTGTGATGGTTGTTTGCTCGTGCAGCTGAGCGCCGCGTTACTTACGGTTCTGTCTCCATGCTGTTCAGTTTGGCTACAAAATTTTGCGGTATATATCCTCTCTGCCCAGTAGACAGAGACTCAGCCATGTACCATTCCTCATCGTCTCTGAAACAAACACACACAGTCTGTTTCTCCTCCTAAAACTGCAGGTTTTTGGGAAATTTACCCATGATCCATTTTTAAAGCTAGCACAGCTAACAGTGTGTTCAGGTGTTATATTTTATCACTACATGTGTTCTATAGGCATTTAACCCATAGTTTTGGCGTTGCTAGCGCTGTCATTTGGGCTACAGGAAAGCCAAGCTAATCTTGATTGTGGCTGAAAGCTGCCATTGCATTCTGAGAAATATCAAGTCAATGTGTTTTCAGCTGCTCATCAATTTGCTATTTCAACACTAACAGAAAAATGAGAGATATTAGCGATGAGAGAAAACGTACACATTTAGCACTTTCATCTTCTCTCCTTTCTCGAACCCGAGGTCGTCGCTGTGGCTCGGTTCATATTTGTACAGAGCCACCACCAGATTCTCTGTAAAACATGAACGTTACGAGAGTCTGATAAAGAGTGTGTGGGCATCCTGAACCAATAGCAGATATGGACCCTCACAACAACACATCTTACCTGGCAGAGGGGATGAAGGGGGGGGCGTGTACTGGGGTGGATATTGAATCAGTGGATCAAACGACTGAGAGGAAAAAGAGAGAGAATAAATAATCAAAATGAATAATCATTTCACATCAATTTGGCAGCGTGAAGGAATTTCCAGCTATGCTGGTCTCTTATTGGCTGATTTTATTCATTATTTGATATGTTTAAACCATTAAAAAATATTTTTTAAATAAAATGTTGTTTAGAAATGAATATGTCGGTACAAAAATGTAGCCTTGAGCGTCTGTATGAGGCGAGAATCATGTGAACAAACAGATTCATTGTAAAAAGCTTTCTGCCCTGTTTTCATCAGACCTGCAGGTTTCAGATGAAGTTATTGGTTACTGTTTATCATGCAATTTCTGAGTGAAAGATCATCTCACAGCACAGAAACTTAAAACCCAACCAGATAGATTTCAGACTGTTTGTGTAGCTCTTTGTGAGTCATTGTTGTGTTTTATTTGTGCAACCTTCATAAACCACAGAAAATTGTGTCTTATATCTTCTTAGTGCAGAGAAACTACATACCACTTCCTTTCTGTCTTTGTCTCTCTCTCTCTCTCTCTTTCTCTCTCTCCTCACCCAGTTAGCAAGTTTTCTCTTACTTTCTGTTATAAGTTCATATAGTCTTACAGCTGCAGGTACAAACGCCCTGCAGACTTAAAACAGCGTGAAACCAAAGATCTCACATGTTCTAATGGTTTGCATTGGAACGCATGAAGCTCAAGAACAGTTTAATATTATTGACTGCAGCGTTCGCAAACACAGCGACAAACCTGATTGGCTGGAGGCTTCGGACAGTTACACTGGTCACACCATTCGTCCGGATGATAGGAGAATTCATCATCAGCATCAAAAGAGCCGCAGTTCCCCATTTTATCTGAACAGGAGAGAAAATGACAGAACAATAATAATGATTATGGCTGCAATTTAATAGAGATTAATTTTAATAAAGCTATCAAAGCAATCGAAACATTTTAGCTTAAACATTTACAATTAAACATGTTTTAATTGTAAATGTTTTTTTTTACAAATCTTAAACCTTTTGTTACATAACAACCCTAAAACATTTAATTATTAAATTCTTTAATTACTTCAAAAAAACTCACTGAACGTTGGATAACGTTCTCTCAAAGTTCTCTCAAAGTTCTCTCAAAGTTACCAAATATTCTTGCGGCAATGTTAGTCAAACATTTTTAAGATTATATATTATATATAAAAACGTTATTTTATGTAGTTAAAATGTTCCTGGAAATTGCTAAAACCTTTAAAATACGTTTTACTTGTAGAAACATTTTTACAAGCTAATTTTGTTAGCTGGGAGGTTATGTATGAGATTCATGACACTGGAATGAAAGGAGGAGAATATTTAATTATGTCCTGTAAATGAATGAGAAAGATTCAGTCATGCAGATACGATTTCCACAGTAACTGCGGCTGTAGAATGTTTTTGTGTGGAGGTTAAACCTCTTTATAAACTCAGAGTTTCAGAATAAATGATGACTGGATTTGTGTTACGGTGTGTGTTTTTCGTTTGTCTAGCACGCTGTGCTTAAAACTAGTATGCGCTACACTAGTATGCACTTTAAAGCAATGCATGTGTACTTAAATATGGAGTAACAAACATGTCATTTCCTAACATCTGTGTGCATGTGTGTGTGTTTATGTATGTACCGTAGTTACACACATCACTCTACAAGCTTTTTAAATGCCATAAAGCAGATTAATAATCAGTGTTAATGTGCTAAACCCAAATCTGTATCTCTGTGGGGTTTGAGCCGTGAGAAACTGCTTTGCTAGGTCAGGAAATGCTCAACCTTTCGGGTCAAACAGAACACTGTGAGCTCTTGGGACTGTTTAGAAGCACAGCTGATATCAAAGGCATCTCAGAGGGTCTCAGACTGTCTCAGAAATGGGACTCTCCACTGACCGGCCCCTGAACTTATACTGGAAGTCAAGAAGATTCAATATAACACAAAATACAATTGATGATTGTGTGGCAACAAGTGTTTTAGTTTTTGAACAGCTTTATGTCACCTCTCCGTTTAACTGAGGAACTGAACTCCTTTTTCAGGTCATAAGATAACATAATACCTGCAGAAGAGCAGCATTCAGAGCTACACAGCAGCTAGTTCAGTGTTTTGATAATGTGCTGCTGCTGCTGAGTGAGTTTCTCACTCCAGGGTTTGGACCGATTCAGGCCTCCAGTTGGTCTCTGAAGCACCGGATGTGTTTAAACTTGACTGAAAATGGAGCCAATGAACGCTTGAAAGCGTATCGACTCGAGCACGTTTCTTCTGTTCCTCTCACAGTTAAAATGTCACAGACTCGTGAGGCAGGAAATCTGGTGGATAAACTGAATCACATCAAACGGTGCTAATTTTAAAATAACATTTAATTAATTCTATATATTTTCAAACAACACAGGCATGATTTTATCAGTTTGATTTGGTTTGAAGAGAAACAATTAAATAATATAAACACAATGGCAGCCTGTAGCTGGAATGGGAGTAGGTTTTTTAAACTGCTTTTCAGGAATTTATGAAATTTACTTTGGCAAGAAAAGGAAATTTGTCAAAGAAAAGGAAAATGTCAAACCCTTAACATTAATGCTGCCAGTCAGTGATTAAATTACGATTTTACCCAAACTAGTTGGGTAAAGTTTCAACCCAAACCAGAATAACCAACAATAATACTCAAGTATTATTAATATACATTATTTGTTAACAATTTTTTTCTGTGAAGGACTTGACAGAGTCACATTTTAGTCATTTTTTGTTATTTTAAATTATTTTAAATTTATGATTTTATCTACTTGGCACTTTATTGTCATATTTTACATGTTCAAAATGAACATAATTTATTTGCTTATTTAAGTCTTTAAAAAGTTCCCAAACGATCTCACAATTTCATCGCAGCTTCAGTGTCATCAGAGAATCATTTATAGATTAAAAATATTTTATCTTGATTTTATCTGATCATCTGAACTCACAAACTGTTTCGTGACTGTGAAAGTTAGATCCTAAAGTAAAAACTTACCTTTTGTTGTGACCGAAGCTTCAGATATCAGTGATAGGCCAGTTTGTCATGTTTCTAGCTTTAAATCTTAAATAAAACACGTTTCACTCTTTAGCACAAATAAACACGATTAAACACAAACCAACGAGATCCGTGAAGCTTTTCCCCGTTTCGAAAACGTGCCAGTAAAGTGTGTGAAGCCGTGTAAGTCACGTCATAGGCACACACACACACACCACAGTGGTGCAGAACGAGGTGATGATAGCGCTTCCTGTCGTTGAGGTGTCTGACTTGATATTGTCAGCAGGTGCATCGGTTCTGAGCAGCTGTTGGGTTTGGAGCCGAGGATTCTGGGTCAGGACACCACGGTGTCACCTGCTTCTGTGGTGCCGTGATGCCAACGAGTGGAAACTTTAACACACTGATGGGTTTTGCCCCATCAAGTGCAATTTTTAAAATGTGATTACGGTTGAATTGCTGTTATTTTTATGCTGTTATTTAAACGTTCACAACAAATGCCGAGGCCTCTGATTGAGTTTAAACTGCAGGGCTTTTCTGTAAGGGCCTCTCTAGCGAGCATGTGTTAAAACAGAGGATATACACATATACACAGAAAAATAATGATGACAAAATTATTGTCTGTATCTGACAGTTTTTTGTTCTCTCTTTGCAGACCGCACACTTTTGTTGTGGCATCAGTCTGCATACATGTCATGCACTCACAGGAAGACGCAGCCCAAACATTCAAAGGAAATGAGGTACACTTACGTTTTCTACTGCAGGAAAGCTCAACTTAATTTTAGGTTTTGCACCTCAACCAACCAACTGTTACTTGTTTTGGTTTGATTGCTCCCCTGGACCGAAACCTCTGACCAGGCTTTTATTGTGGTGAGTCTGTCAGAAATAATGTCTTTATTGTGGTTTTGGAGGGTGTTTTATCAATAAAAATATTACTTGTGTGCAATATTTGACTAAAATAATAGATCACCTCAAGTTTTCTAAAGAGTCAAACTCTGTAGCTTTAAATCTGCCTTTCCTTTTATTGGTGGTCTTGTGGTATGTTTGGGGGCCACACATTTTACTGTAATCAGCATTAAATTTTGAACATTAATTACATTTAATACTGTCCTGTGTTTTGTTACACCTGTTTAAAATTGTTTTAAAATATTCAAAATATTGAATATTTCAAATAATATTCAATAGTTCAAAATATTACCTGATGTCACAGATCCTTAAAGTCTTACCAAAAAGAAAAAGTGAGTTCCAGTAATTTAACACACAGTTGTGATGCAGAACGCCAAAACCTGACTTTGAACCTTTTGTTGACAAATTTTGGCACAAGTTCAAAGTAGGTTATCAGAACAGTTTCATTTTAGCTCTTCAGAGAATAAAAACTGCCGTATTTGTTTCCTGTTGGAGGATCTGATATGTTCTAAACTCTTAAGCTAAATAACTAATAACACATTTTCTGAACTCTGAAGAGTTTCAACCATGTGTCTGTTTGGAGAACCTCAGATGAGATGTTTAGTGAAGACCTGTCAGCCCTGAGAAAAGCTTTAGGAAATATTACTTTCTGTTTAACATCTGAGTCTCTCTCTCACACACATTCCCTCTTTATCTCTGTTTAGCATGAGATCATTTCTTGGCGGTCACATGGGCCGCTTCTGTCAGCCTGTCCTGTCACTGGAGTCACAATTGACAAAGTATTTTCTGCACTGTGTAATTTTGTCATTTCTAACTCATTTTGTAATGCATGCAGACTATTCTGATTAATATCTTTAATACGTGTGATATATATTTTCATCCCCTGATATTTTTTTCTTAAAGGCCCTGCGGGTTTATTTATATCAGATATGCAAGACAGAAAAATCTGACCAAAATAAGATAACAGCTGTTGTGTTACTGTATAAACAACTGTGATGGTTACAGACAAACAGACATCAACACAACACAGTCAGATAATAAGGCAATAAATGGGGTTTATTTACAGATTTAGGTTTAATATAAAAATATAAGGCAGCAATGAAGGTCATAAGGTTTATATATAAATATTAATTTCTTCACAATAACTTTCAAATAACAGTGATTTAAAGCAGAACAGCTTTTTGCAATTTGAGAGAGTTGCATTTTAATATATCATAAACGATCAAAGCAAAACATCCAAAGTCACATGCCTTAGCGTTAACCCTTAATACAACGTCAAAATGACAGACACTGAGAACATTAAAAACCTTTCTAGAACATTCAAAATAACATTTTCGCTACATTCTTACAACCTGAAAATGTTGTCTGAGATATATTTGGGTTTGTTTTGGAAAACTGGAATTTTATTTTGTTCCTGTAATGGAAAAATTGATATTGGAAAATTGTTTGTTCCTATATTTTCAGATACACACGCATGTAGTTATTATGTGAAAAATGTCCACCTGTATTTAAATCAAGCAAAATAAAGGAAGAAATGAACAAAAACTTTGGCCTCCAGTGTCACACAGATGTTTTGTTACCCAAAACAACGTACAATCCATTCAAGCGACGCATTTTATCAGTTCATACAATCCTTGGGAAACAACCCCGTGATCTTGGCTTTCCGAGTGCAAGTTGCTCTCTGCCTCCTAACAGAGAGAGAATCTTCTGGAGTTTAGGTTCATTTTGGTGAGGCCGAGGTGTTTGAGGGGGGTGGACAGAGCAAAGCTGGCCTTCATGGGGATGTCACACAGCAGGTCCGAATCTTCTTCGCACTCCTCCAGCTCAAACGTGGCATCATCCAGCATCTGCTTGTGCCGGTGACACACCTGCTCCACCTTCAGCCTGTGGATCTCTCCCCGCAGACGCATCAACTGCCCCGCCAGACGGTTATCCTGTATCTGCATCTCTCTCTGAGAGAGAGAGAGAGAAAGAGAGAAAGAGAGAGAGAGAGAGAGAGAAAGAAAGAAAGAAAGCAAGCAAGAAAGAAAGTTTATATTACTTTAGGACATTTTTGAATAACAGCATGTACTAATACTAGTATTGGACTGATACCAAAGAGGCTTTTAAAAATCACCAAATCTTATAATGATTTAAAACATTCAGTCGCACGACAACTTTCACACTTTTTTGCTTTTGCACCTCTGTGGCATTAAATCCGGAGTAAAACTAAGACACTTTAATACTGTGTTTTACCTTGATTTACTATTGCTTGTGCATTTTTCACAGTTTAAAGGATGTTAATGTTTAAAATACACCTTTTTACTACAATTTACTTGAGCCAAATGGACCAGCAGTTTGGAAACTATCAAAGGCCCTTTAAGGTGTTGAATGAGGACAAACACATAGACAGAAATTTTAATATATATATAAAACATATAAATACATTATACCTAACCTACCAGTTCCTTTCGGAGCCATTGTAAAGCGTCGTCTATAGTATCAAACCCGCATATATTCTTGTAAGGAATCCCGTCTTTCCAAACAGCGGACAGATCTGCGTCCTTCTCCAGAGACGCTGCGTTGACCTTCGGGTTACCGGTACCGTCGCTCCACGGGCGAGTCTCCACTCGCTCTTTCCACTCCAGGTACGATGGTCTGCGGGTCTGAAGTTTGAGTTTCTCCGCCAGAGCCTTCACGCTGTCCAGATCCTCGGTTTGTCCTCCAGAGGTCCCGTCTGCACCCACCTCTCTAAACTCCATCACTGGAGATCTGGTTGCTCACGGGCTGCTGGGTCCGATCGCTGGGTCCGATCGCTGGGTCTGATCGCCGTGTGCACGAATGAATATCTCAAGAGGTTTATATATATACAGAGAGGGAGAAGTGACCGCCCATGTTCTGCAGTTTAATAGCACATGATCAGGTTTGCTGTGGAGACTTTTAGACCGTATAAATGTGCATGTTAAGTGAAGATCTTCAGTGTCAATGATCGCTGATGCTCTGAGAAAACGCAACTTTAACATTGCATGAAAAACTGCAACATGCAAAACGAGAACTTTTCAGCAAACTTTTTGTTTACACAGACTCAGCAGGACATGATGAAGTGCTTCATTTAACCAGTTAATATTTTGCCAAATATTGCAAATGACCGTCGTTCATATCAGTGATGTTGTTGTTAAAATGTTGTACGACACAATGTCTCCGTCTTCCGTTCACGATGGGGAATTACAAAGTTTTCTCAAACAGCTTTTTGTCTTTATGAACTTGAAATATTGGTAATAACTATCAGATCAGACAGTCCTGTTGGTTCTCATGACATTAGCTTGGGAATAAATAATGCAAAGTGTGTGAGGTTCAATACTAAATCACTTCTTGTGTCATCCTGGTGTCTAAAATGTGTTTTCCCTTAACTTAGGACTTAACCCCTATATAAAAATTTACTGTTATCATCTCACCTCTAAAGTTACTCATTAAAACTGTATGGAAATTGCAGTTGATATTAAATAAATGGCATCAAAACATCTCAGTGCAGTGTTGGGGTGAAACAAATCATAGCTTGTTGGTATACAAGTGTGATATAAAAGTACAATATAAAATATAATATATAAAAGCAATCAGGGAAAATAGACACGCATGAGGCAGATTTAAGCAAACTAAAACAGTCTAAGCAACACAAACAAACATAAAGAAGTATAAACAAACATAAAGAAGTACAAACAAACATAAACAAACATAAAGAAGTATAAACAAACACAAAGAAGTATAAACAAACATAAAGAAGTACAAACAAACATAAAGAAGTATAAACAAACACAAAGAAGTATAAACAAACACAAACAAACATAAAGAAGTATAAACAAACATAAAGAAGTATAAACAAACATAAACAAACAAACAAACATAAAGAAGTATAAACAAACACAAACAAACATAAAGAAGTACAAACAAACATAAAGAAGTATAAACAAACACAAACAAACATAAAGAAGTATAAACAAACACAAACAAACACAAACAAACATAAAGAAGTTTAATGTTTGTGCTGCTGCTCTGTAACTGAGTTGTGGGTTAATCACGTGACTCCCGTCTTCCGGAAGTGAGGTAAGAGCTGCCGCGCCGTAGTGGATTGTGGGACATCGTGCCATATTGATACACGACTGAAATGGACGCGGGTTTTTTCCGCGTAAGTGTTCATTTATTAGTTCAATACTGTAATAATAACCCTAAAAATGTTATTTCGGTTGTGACAAAGCCCGGTTCGGTTACCGCTTGTGCAGTTTAAGGCTGAGCTTGTGCATTTATTGGAGTGACTGTAATGGCGTCTGCGTTGGTGTATCTGAAAATAATCCCGAGAAAACAATTAAATGTTTCAACATAATACAAATAATACACTGTCGTGGCATTACCTTTATTCTTACAAATAAAGTGCATTATTACATTGTTTTTTCAGCTGTGTTCACGCACGTTGTTAAACGCATGTTAGCATAAACGCATGTGTGCCTCACAAAGCTGGAATGACAATTGCGCATTTCTAACACAATAATAAACTGTCTAGTGATAAGATAAAATAATTTCACATTTGCCTTATTTTGCATGTTACGTTTAACCTATTAGATGAAGTAAAATGAATTTTTACGCGATGCCTCATTGTGATCGTGGTTTCATGTTATTTCAGGGCACCAGTGCGGAGCAGGACAACCGCTTCAGCAACAAACATAAGAAGTTGTTGAAGCAGCTGAAGTTTGCAGAATGTCTGGAAAAGAAGGTAAAATCTACAGAAACAGTTGTTTAATTTGCTATCTTGACTCTGTGTTCGCATCACTGCATTACAACATTGTATTGCCACCAATATAGTGCTGTGTGTTGATGCTTAGTAGATTTTAAAATGAATGGGACACTATTCATTTAAAAGCTATTCAATTTACATAATAATGTTAGAAAGTTAGTAATGGTTGTAGTGGTTAATTTTGAGCTGTAAACATAAGTCACGTTAATTCGTAGGTACGTGTCTATCTGGAGTGTTAACTTATCCTACGTTCTTCATCATTGTTTCATGACGTGCTGTTAGGTGGACATGACCAAGGTCAACCTGGAGGTTCTCAAACCGTGGATCACTCAGCGTGTGACCGAAATCCTTGGCTTTGAAGATGACGTGGTCGTGGAGTTTGTCTTCAACCAGCTGGAGGAGAAGGTAAAGTTCTGCTCCTCCTGTCTCTTCACACATGTTGGATCTGTAGATGTGGGAGGATAAGAGAAGGTTTGAAATTTAACACAACAAAACCTCCGGCAATGATTTGAAACACTGTGTAGATGTAACGGGCCAAAGCCACAAACTCTATAATGCCTTTCTGGTTCTGATCTGATTTGTGACACCGTTGCTTCTGAGCCGCACTGTTCTAATGTTGATGTGATTTATGATTTAAAAGGCCTGAACCAATATGGATCTTATTCCTTGCATCTGAAGTATAGCACCAACTCCTAATTAGATCTCATCT
>JBAJNP010004696.1:0-32294 GCA_036877545.1 Yasuhikotakia modesta | reverse complement strand
ATAGAGGATCTGACGCAAGCAATATCTATGGGAGCTTAGCGGATTCCAACTCTACAGGAGCGAGAGTCGACCCTGCCATGCTGTCAGTGAGCAGACATCCGCTGAAACTGGCCCTTTGCTCGGGTTTTCTGCGTCAGCATTCCCAAACAAAGGTGATTTGATCCACAGGAGCTTGTCCGACGTCAAGCGCACAGCCAAAGGAGACGGATATTCAGTTACAACAGTCCAGTTCACCCAGTCAATTAAAACTACTAGTTTTCACTAACCCACACACTCAGGGTTGTGCCAGAGATTTGAGACTATGAAAACAGCCAACTGTCCTGGGTACATTGACCTATGCAACTTATGTAAGTGTATTTACACTGCTTGTTGTAATAGCTGTGGTACAGTAGTCACGGCCTGCGATCTGCGAGTTAAAAATAGAATCAATCATTATCATTGATCTGACAGTGACTGTGGTAAAGTTCAGTCCAAACTCCCACGAATGTCTCCAATAAATAATAATTCAAAACATCCCACACTTGTAAGTGAATAATTCATGCACTTACAAAGATACTTCTGAAATCATTTTTGTCCTAATAGCATTAAGTGACAACAATAATCATATATTTACTTTTAGGCAAATGTTTCAAGCTTTGACTTTGGAAAACACAAGCTATTGCTGATGCTGTACCAACACAAGACTAATGTAAATAATGTTCATACTGGCAACTGTATTCAACTGTATTCACTGTGAGGAACAACCGTATCAACACAATATGACAAACTAAATCTCATAAAAATCACAGAACCACAAATGACCAATCAAAAACCACTTCCATAGAACCAAAACCAGTGATGGCCACCTCACCATCACTTGGTCTTAGGACACATACCTTATCCAATGAAAACGTGCCCCAAGAACTTCCAAGCCACAAGCCACTGGAAGAAGCTCTAACTTTAGCTGTGCTTTTGGTGGGGCTCTTTTTGACACTGTCCCTCAGGTTGGTGAACTTGCCTCTGTTCTTGGTGAAGGTTGGAAGGGTGCGGGAACTGTACTGTGGAACCCTGGGTGAGCCTCCATGGGTCTGCTGGGTGGGTGGAGATGGGTGAGGCAGTTGCGGGTGGTGCATGTGATGGTGGAATTGTTGGTGGAGTTGCGGTTGTTGTAGCGTTTGCCTTGGCGTTCCACTCAGCATACAGTTGAAGTGTCCGACCCTCTGGTGCATTCTGGGATGGATGCCGTTGGCCGTTTCTGGCAACCATGTCCTACAGTCCACATAAGCACCACAGCAGTATTCGTGGTTATGGCAGTAAGCGGTCATTATTTTCCAAGCAGCCAGACCAGGAGGTTGATGCAAGATGAAATGATGAAGAACGCAGCCTTCAAAATGATGTTAGCACCTACTTTACAGTGCAATCTGATAAGAGGTAGAACACTGTGGTTGTAAATCCAATCCTTTTCCCTTGGCTGTACTTGTCTGTCCAACCTCTCTCTCTCTCTCTCTCTCTCTCTCCTGTGTCTCTTTCTGCCTCACTCGCTCTCATCCCCTTCACTTGCTCACCAATTAATGAGCTCCACTGGGCACATGACAGCACACAGTCCCTTCTGCAGGCATGAATAATCAATACTCCATTCTTGATTTCAGCGCTCGTTTATTACAGCCTGTGCATCATTCTCAAACAACCCTACACAGCCTATTTACTTAGTGTTTTTTACTCAGGTAAACAACTGTTTAACTGTATAATATTTTCAATATTAAATAGATACATTTTGAAACTTACCAAATACAACCAAAGGCTGAAATATACTGAGATACAATTTCTTTAACAATATTGCCCAGTCCTAGTTTTCATATCGTCCAATGAAAGTTTCAGAAAATGCTTCAGACACTGTGTGTATATGTGTGTGAGACAACATACAGACTAGATCTACATTAGAACTGGCCAGATGTGAACATACAGTTTCCTGTTGACTGCACCCTTTAATGCATCCTGCCCCGCTTCCTAAAGAAATTGGGGGATGGAAAAGAGGGACGAATAGGAGAAAGAGAGAAAGCGTGTACTTGAGGCTGTTCAAACAAGCAAAGCAGGAAGACTAAAAGGAATATGCAAATGAACTGGAAAAAAAAAGAACCAATGAGTGACTGAGTGCTGAGAACGACATGTTCAACAACAGCCTTACGTATTGAAACGTATTGAAAGATACGTTTAACAGAATGTGGCAGTTGGTGTACAGCAGATGGCTCCACACACACATTAATTGCCAGGCTAAAGCAAAGAAATTGAGGCCACATATTTCACATATCTGCTATTATAAATATGAAAATAATCACCCCCTCAGTGTGCCGCCATACAGTCTGACAGTTATTTGAGGCCCACTAATGTATCTGAATGAAGGGGACAGTTTATATAAGCTAAAAATTAATTATGCCATTTTTCACATCAAAACACTTTGTTCTATGTCAGTTTATTGCAGAGATAACAATAAGCAAATTGGTAATAGTTTGACATTCCAGAGTTTAACACTGATACAGTTTTCAACAGACTGTAACTTGTGTCTCAACCAATGGCATAAGTTTGGGAAAAGATTTCCCATTTGCTATATACCCCTCAAATATTCTTGTTGCCTACCATTGGTTGGTCAAACCAAATTGCACCATTAACCAAGACAACGTTGGTAAGTTTAGCTTAGCTTAAGGTTGAAAACCTTAAGCAGTGATCAAAATGATCTTACATATACCATTGGGTTTGCAAACCCAGTTCAACACGACCAGCGCTCAGGTTCAACCAACACTTGCTTCAGGCCAGCAGCTTATGTTACCAGCTTGCGTTTCTCCTTAATCAATGAAGACTGCTGATCGCAGGACTTGATAGCCAGCGCATCCATTCTCTGCCCTGCTTCTGTCTTCATTGTATCTAATGAACTCATTTAAAACCAATGGGCACTGCAGAAATGAGAACGTTTGTGTATTACTGACCAGAACTTACCATCTTTCACAGCACAATAACATATTGTGTCAATTTAATAGGTTCCTTCCTTATATTACGCTAAAGAGAGATGAATTTTATATCTGAGACATCATTTCTTATTACATTACAAGTACAGCCACTACAGCGCTACAAAAGTATCTTAAGAACTTAAAGACATTATGGTGTGCACTTCAACGCAGACTAGACCACAAATGGCGCAACTTGCAATAAATCATCCCCCCTAACATTCACTTCCTTTGTGATGTCACTGCTCCCTATAGGTTTGAAGTGAACCTTTCTACTCCAGTAGCTTCTTTGTGAGCGACGCTCACACTGTGTTTGAGAGCACAGTTGCTACACACACTTAACCCCGTTCTGATCAAGAGGTGCTACAAACCACAAACCGTTGACAATACCTTGTTTTGAAAGAAACATCAGTTCACTGGCACAGTATTTATTAATATGCACTCAAATCACTTAAGTGAACCCTCTTATGTGTTCTCCTATATGACCTGCAGGGTGATTTGGGGGAAAAAAAAGGAACTGTATCGCCCTAAATGGGGCGATACAAGCAAAATATTCATTCCTGTTTCCATGATTCATGGAGATAGTTGGAGAATGTCTCCTACTCACACACAGCCCACAGATTTCTCTCCTCCACCTACCCCCGGCCAGCTCACGCAGAAACCATCTCTCCAGCCGGAGAAATGTTTCCGTCTCCCTGAGAAGAAATTTTAATCTGCCACAACCTTGTTGCAGCCATAAATTACGGCAGCGATGGATGGTTGCTTCGTTGTCTTGCCTGAACTAATAGGGTTAATGGGTGGGGTCACAGAGAGCGATTGAGTGGATATTACAATGGTGATTGATGAATCAATGACCGGCTCATGTGTTGTTTACCCGGGGGTATGAGTTTCCTCATGCACACAGTCCCTGATGAAAGAGACGATGTCATACAAAGCTCTGCGTTCAACGGAGATGAGGAAAAAAATAAACAAACGCTACCACACGATGAAATGTCCTTGCTTGACGATCGCTATGGCAACGCCATGGCAACAGCTAAAGCTGCAGTGAGACCTGCGAGGTACGACTGCGGCTCCACAGATCTTAAACTGGTTGTCTCATAAAATTAGCAAGAGTAATTTTACAACCTAGTCTGGGTTTTAACCTAGTCAATACGAGTTCTCATGATTTGTTATGCAAATTTTAACTACATCAGTTAATTCACTCTCCAATTCCACCTATGCCACATTATTACAGATAAAACAGGGACAAATCATACAGATGTGCTGTATTTTACACACACACACACACACACACAAAATAGCGTATTAATGCTGCAGTCTCCTTCTCCACACAAACATCCATCTGTGAAATGTTACAAATATGATCAATTCTCTATGTGGGAGCATCAATACAGTACTGTAATATATTACAATATTTGAAATAATGTTTTTACCCAACCCCACTGCATACAGAACACACACACATACAATAATAGCCAAAAGACTCAATCATAAACTAGAGCATTTAAGTTAAAGTATTTAAATCTTTGTTTTAATCAAACGCTAAATAGGCTGCCCTCCTATTTCACCAAATAACAATAAAGTTCCATTTTTCATTCTGTCTATAGTTTAGCATGAGATATTGTTATATGTTATGATTAAGACGACAGATTTGCATGGATTCACTTTCTCATCAGGTGATCTGTGGCCTCAAATGTGCTGCAAGTCTTACAGGCAATGGCTTCAAGTTACCTCAGAGTTTATCTTCCTGAGATCAAAGGATAGCTGGTAATATCGTATGAGGTCATTCGATATGTTCAGCTATAACACTTAAATGCGGTTTACATTGATTGAAGACATCGTATATCATGCAAATGACAAGGTGCATTTTTGTAACACCTTTATATTATAAGGTTCCAGACAGACAGAACGTAACGTAACATAACACCTGTAATGTGGCGATATTTGCACATTGCGGAGCAACTATGGATCGCATTCTATTAACGTTAAATAATCAGATGGATCTGCAAATCTGCGGCTGGGAGTTGAATATGTTTTGTGATGGAAAACATTTTAAAAGTTTTCAGTAATTGTTTTGCTTTTGTAATGCGACGCAGCCATGATCTAGTGAGTTGCATCACAAAATGTTGGTCTCTTATAAGTACAGTAACGTGTCTTGTTGCTTCTTTATGCATGCAACAATATACATTAAAACATGCATTGA
Organism: Yasuhikotakia modesta; assembly: GCA_036877545.1. Lineage (NCBI taxonomy): Eukaryota > Metazoa > Chordata > Actinopteri > Cypriniformes > Botiidae > Yasuhikotakia > Yasuhikotakia modesta. The sequence goes on along the minus strand of JBAJNP010004696.1, from coordinate 27,113 downwards.
AATGCATGAAGGAGCAGCATAGAATTAAATGCACTTAGTTTAAAATAGCATCACTTGATTTCCTGCTAAAATCAAAGTGCCATTAATGATGTCTTTCAAATATTAATGATATCAAATATTACTTCAATTACTAATCAAATCAACATACGATTGCAAATGTAATATTGCTTTTACACACAACAGAAAGTATGTGAAACAAGGACCACAGCTCTTTTTTAACTTCAGCTCTTTTAAAACTGGCACTTCTTAGCTATCGGATAAGCTGTTGTAAAATACTAGTGAATTCACACCTGAAACTGCACATTTTATTACTCTAAGTTGCCATGTTGCTTGGCAACTGCAAACAACTTACAGCTAGAATAATGAACTTACAAACTAGAGAGTTGTGGTCTCTAACGCAGATTTTAAGGCAGATTTATTCACAGAAAAGCAGAGCAATGGCCTCCTGGCCGAGCTACTAATAATAATCACAGCCCAGCACATGTAGCCCATCATTATTTTTGTTGCTTAGCAATGATCTGTTGCTATTTACAAGTCAATGACTACACCTTCAAACAGAAGTATGGGAATTAATGACTACAAACATTTGCATTGTCACATTTGCATTATATGGTGTTTATTTTATTAAATTTATTAAGCAATAGCCCGCCCAAATCTGTGCATTATTAGTGATCTTACAACAAGAAAATCTGTAACTGTACTGTACTGTACAGTATTGTAACTGGAGTTATTCATGACACAAAGCTGTCATGGTTTGTAGCATGTAACGTTGTCTTTAGCAAAATTTGCTGTTTTAAGGCCAAAAGATGAAGCTATCAGGGCAAGACCCTCACGACACAATACATTAGGACCATTTGTCCTACATCGTAGAACCCAACTGACTAATACGACAAGAATACAAAACCTAATCACTTTTTATGAATAGATTTAAGCGGACTATCACTCACATACTAAGTGCTTCCTTTACCTATACGAAGAACTGTCTAGTATCATTATGTATTGTAACTCATTTAAATGGATCTTAACACAATAGTGCCGCCAGTTTCAACATATGGAACGAATGTAATTTATTGTATGCACAAAAATGGCTTTTCTCAACACTTGTCATAACAGACAAAGTCACACTGAAAGTCTAAGTATGAGGTCAACATAATAGCATTGCCCTCAGTAATATGTTAGAATAATGTTATTGCTTTGGCAAACATGAAAGGACCAGCTTAGCAAATAAATGTCCGTTGTGGTGAATTATGAAAGAATTAGGAGATGTTGAAAGAGAGATGTTTTACTCCTCTCTGGAAAAGCCAAACAGAACCAAACTATTTCTACCAAACAGATAAAATATGAAGTATGGAGTGTTTACAGTAGTTTACAGTAAGGGGCCTTTGCCTATATAAAGTATATGCTTGTTACTATAGAAACAAATGACAAATAAGTATCTATAATAACTCACTTGTTTCTACACAGCAATGAGATCAAACGCAACCCAACACATTTTCAAACTTTCCTACTTTTTAAAAATAGTTTGAGAAACAAATTAATATGCGACCCAACAGTATCATGTGTCTTCTAGAGTTTCAAAACAGATCTCAACAAATTTTAGACTTTTTGCCATGATACTAAGTCAGTGATTTCAATATCAACTATTGTTTAAAAATAAGCTTAAAAATGATGAGTTACAACAAAGGAAACCTTTAAACAACATATTGTTCCTGTAGGCAGGATTCCATGCAGCAGGTGAGCTGTGGTAAGTTACCTGCGTCGCTCCAGCTGTGATACAGTCACTGAAGGCACCACGTCTAGTGAAGAACGCCAGCAGCTGTTGCCAGCGTGAGGAAGACGAAGGCAGTTCTTCGCTGGAGCTTCGTTTGGTCCACTGCCTCTGTTTGGACCCCGGGGCGGCATGACCGGATGCAGCGTTGGCCCGGCCGCCTCGCGGGTACAACGTGTTGTTTCCAAAGATGTAGTTCATGACAGCCCTCGGGGTAAAGCAGAGCCGTGGCGGCTGTCAAGCACCGAGGCAGCTGGGAAAGTGGAAGCGTGTCGAGGGAGGAGCACCTGGATAATGTTACAACATCCTCTCACGCGTGGAACAACGAATGCCAAATGCCCAAAATCCATCCATTGGTCAGTTTGCAATCTGCCTGTCCGCACCGGCTGGGAGATCAAGTGTGCACCAGTCTCATGCTGGAAGGTGGAGTGGGCAGGAACAGGAAGGGAGGCGGAGATCGCGCTGCCCACGAGCGACGCACGCTACTCTGGGTTCTGACTCGGGCTCCAGACGACTCCAGACCTGAGAGAAGATCAATGAGGGAGCAGGGAGGTCTCTGAGCATGGGGGAGAACCTAAGAGCTCGAAGAAGCAGGAAATAGGTTCAATTAACCGGCAAGTGTTGCAGTCGAAAGTCCCACAGTTCTCAGGGGATTCTTAATCTAAATGGACCGAGACTACAAGACCGTCCATGAGCAGGTATCAATCACATCGCCTTCTTAAAAGCAAAGCCTTCCTCTGCACATTAAATATAGATGCCGGCGTTCGCGATGGTGCCCTGGTGAAAAAGAAACAATTGGTGTTGTTGTCATCCTTTTCTTCTTAGGCATGGCTGAGCTGAGAGAACTCTGATCATTAGTGCTAGCCAAGCCACAAAACTATTCCAGCAACGCTATTGATTTTTCCCTCTCCCTGGCACTTTAGGCTAAAAGCTTCATCGTTCGAAAAGATACAATTACCTAATGATTATAAAACTTCACGCTAGCAAACATACTCACAACGTCGCGCGGGAGAGAGAGGCACAGACCTAGCGAGATCCAGAGGTAATTCCAAAGCGCGCGCTACAGGCGGACAAGACGAGGACGATGAATTCATGTTGTCTGGTTGCTCCTTCTGACACGAATCGCTCTCCTCACGCTGCAGTCTGTTCCACACACGATACAGTGAGGGGGAGACAAAGGCTGAGCCGCCACGCAAATTCAAAAATAACCACGTCTTTGTTAATAATAAGGCAAGAATTCCTGCAGCTCTCCGCCACGGCAGCGCTCCACAGCAAAACCTATTGACCACAAGAAATCCATACAAGGTGTGCCACAGGTGTCAAATAAGGTAACAGACATTGTCACAGCTTGTGCCTCTATTCCCCCAGGACTAAAACCATGGCAACAGCCTCCACATCGAATACAGCAAGCAGACCCACAGTGCCCAGCCTCCCCTTCCACCCAAACAGGCGATATTCACAGAGCTTCAATAGAAATTAAAGAACCACATACAATGGGCCTATTACTGCACAGCATCTAATCAGACAAACTGGCAAACGTCTTCAGTGATACTGGCAATTTTTAAATTAGCACAAGGAGAAACAAACAAACAAATAAAAGCACAACGTCCCTATTTGGTTGTAGAAAATGTGCATAGACTCTAAGGTGACAAGCAATGAAACAATGACAACTAGAAATATTTACTAAAGAAACAACTAAATATATATTAGAGCAAATATTTTGATCTACATATCCAAATGACTACATTAAATGTCAGAAGAAAAGACTGCCTTAAGACCTTCTTGTTTAAAATTGACCTTCTAAATGTTGAAATGTATCAATAATTCATGAGCGATTAAAAAACGCTGCATTCTTAGCATGAGTGTTGCTGCAGTGCCTCATTATGGCTTATCAACTCAACAGACCTCAAACCTCAACCTCAAAATCATGTCACGCAATATCATGTTACAAAACAACTTAAATAGGATTTAAAACAGTTTGTTTTTTAATCAGGAGGCCGGGGCACTCCTGGGGTCCTTAACAATCTTACAAGACCCCAAGAAACCTTAAAATGACACAATATTAAAAGACCACATGTTAAAACAAGCTGTTAAAACATGCTTCAAATACTGTTGTGATACTGTATTCCAAATCAGTCAGGTCAACACAACAGGACCAATTTCTATAACATAATCGCACGCTCTCTCACACAAGCACAATCGCTGAAATATTCAGTTTCCTTCCTTCCAATAAGCAGCCGTCTCTCCTGTTTACCTCACGGTCTCCGACTCCCTAGTCTTTTTCTCAAACTAACAGCAATATGGGCAATCGATCGATACCACAACGCAAGGACAAAAACCTTTAAAGAGTCTTCCATGAGCTCTCGGCCTCATGGCCAAAAGAATTTTGGCAGCAAACACCAGCAGAGACAAGCAGTGATTTCAGAGATTGAGTGTCAGAGACTGAATCATAAATATCATGCCATGCCAGTCAACATGTGAACGCACAAATCTTCTAACAGGCAGCAAGAGACTCTTCTGTTATCTTCACAGCAGATTTTTCTTTTTATAAACATGAGGTTGAAAGTTTAAAACCACTGAGAGACTAATAAATAAACTAATAACATGCCTACAGTACAACACAAACACGTATTCTTAATTTCATTTGTTAAGATAAACACCTACAACTCTATTCTGCATAAAAATGGACCGTAAACACAAGCAAACAAACACTGACTGGATTTGGGACATCATAAAACTTACTTAATGACAATTCGCTAAACCTATATTGAGTGTTACAACCTCCAAACAGTCTCTGAGGGACGGGGGCAGCCACAAGGTGAGAATACAAACAGTGGTTTTATTACAGAATCAATAGATACACTTTGTACTTTGTAATTTCAACAAAAGATGTTCATTCAGTCTCTCCAATGCAAACTACAGTACAGTCTGTAAACTTCTCCTGTTCATAACAGCAATAATAAGATGCAGTTACACAAATAAATAACACTTAAAATAAAGTCTAATTCATAAATATTAGTTAATGCATTTGCTAACAGGAACTAACGATAAACAATATATTTTACAGCATTTATTAATTCTTGTTAAATACAATTTTTCATTGTTTATTTTTCATTGTATACCTTTGATTTAAAGGATTTTTGATTTTAGGATTTTAAGTTAATTGTTAAATGTTAATTGTTAGTCCATGATAGCTAAGTTAAGTTAATGTAAACAAACAGAACATTATTGTAAAGTGTTACCAAAAAGCTAGCAAATAATCTTAATTGAAAGCAAAACTATACATTTTAAATCTTGCGAATTCAGTATTTTTTACTATTTTTATGGGACAGAACATAAAGTAAATTTGACCTGCCTGTAGCTCTACACAACCAGGGGAAGAAAGACGTTGCTGCGGATGCCATATTTTCCTCTTAGCTCTCCTGCAATTTACATGCGCGGCTGTAAATCATTCTGTCTGGAGCGCGTATGTCCTGCAGACATGCATTATACAGCCCTGCCTTACGCATGCAATACAAACCCACCAGCAACTGCAGCTGCAACCTGTAGGTTCTCCTAAAGCCTCGGATCAGACGCCGTCCCATCTTTTTGGCGTTCCAAACGGAGGCCAGCATTTCACCTACGAATCCCACGAGTGTGACGCCCAGGGTCTGACAGGCCACCATTGACAAGAGAGAAGATGTCTGCTCTAATCCGAACTCCCTATCGACCCCTACAAGCTGCGTTAGGGTGGTCTCATGATGCACTACATGCAGGATGGGGGGCTACGGACCTGCTCTGCCCACCAAAAAGCTGCACGGGAAACACGTGGACAGCCATGCTAGCCAGGGCGGGGGGGTGGCTGGTGCTACGGGCATCTAAACTGTGTTTTGTTCGATTCTCCAGGAATGACACAGCTAATTTTTCACTAATGCTGTCTCTCTGCCCCTCCTCTCCTGTGTTTCTGCTCACAGCCAAAGTAACAGAGGCTTTAACAGAGGCTATAAGGGCTTAGTTAGACTTAGATAGACTGACTGTCTACCCGGCCGGCCTGGACCCCAGAGATCACATCAAATCTAAGTAGCATAACAGGGTGTCATGCTACGGTTCAGATAGCCACATCCTGTTATCCTGTTACTCTGTTGTGGCATGCAGTGAAATTCCAAAACTATGGTTTTCAAATCTATGAACTATAAATGTTTCAGTCTATATCTGGGTCACACAGGGAAGACGGATGTTTATACAGTGTTAGCACACAATCAGTAGATTCTGAAATCCTGGAAGTGACAGTCATGTCACCTCCATTCTAGAAAAGCTGGAGGTGACAGAAACATGTCATGAAAGTAACTCATCACTCGCTACTTGCAAGTCAGTAACAATTACGACTTGTACAACTTGTTGCTGTAAAGTATTAGCATTGAAACTTAACTGTTGTGACATGACAGGTATTTAGTAAGACGACAGCTGTTTGGTTCCAGTAATAGGTATTTTGGTCCAACAGGTTAAACAGCCTCTACAAGCCCAAAGCATCAACTGAGGAGATGCCAAGACTGACATGCTAATGGAAGACCACATTAGTGTAATGACAGTTAGATGCTCGAAACATTCACCGTGGTCTCCATGAGGTCACCTCCTTCACCTCTGAGGCACAATGCCCAAACTCTGATAAGATTTCAATTACAGGGCAGAGGCTAAAGGGGTAAGCCCAACTCCTTGGCTAATTTTGCAGCAGTAAACACAAAGTCACACAGTGGTTTAACACCCCAACACAGATGTGCACCTCCAAACCACAGAGGCTACAGGCTAAAACAAATGACTGTGTGTAGCTTATTAGAATTCAAGGCAGCCTGATGCAAAAATGCCTCCACCAACATCTTCTGTTACTTTATGTCTGGACAAAACTAATGCACTTACTGCCCTGTAGCTGCAGTCACATTAGCCCTGACTGCATTACTCTCCACTGCCGGTGACAAGCACCAAAGACACACACCAGAAAATGATGAAAAGGCCTGAGACCAAAGAACATCAAAACAGCTAAATCTATTTAGGAAATAAAAACAAGACAATTACCTCATTTTCTACTTTACAGTCACTTATGTCTGTCCTGTGTCTCTTATTATGTCCTATATATATATATACTTAAATACTTAAATACTTAAATACAATATATTGTATTGAAGAAAATGATTTGTTGCTGCTAGCCCTTATAAACACCAAATGGCCACTTTTAAAAGTCAGACATTCTGTTCATTGGACACCAACCAGCTCTCTGAACGTGTGAAAAAAGAAAGAGTTATCACTTGCTGCAAATACAACTAATGCACATACACAGAAAACAAGCTAAGCTTTCAACAGAAATACTTTCAAAACAGCACAAAGGCATTTTAACAGGAAGTTAAAAGATTTAAGCAGAGCTAATGAATGCATGAGTAACAAGTGTTTGCATTAATCGAAGTAAAATCTATCTCTATTTTCGTCTTTTATGAATTCAAACGGCCAAATGCTTTGATCATTTATAAACATTTTGCCAAATTTCATCCCCCTCCGTATAGCAAAAGTTTTAAAGCTATGAAAGCTATGAAACTGGAGAGATATTTTTAATTGCTTTAATTGAACTATTAAACAGAGATTCACAAACAATTGTGGCTATTTCTATTAGAATAGCATTATTACACAAGTGGACACATTTTACAATATAATAAAACTATATATACTATCTAGAACTATCTATAACTATCTATATATCTATGTAAATTAGTTTTACTTGAGCCAATGTTGAAAATTACGTCTCGCACTGTGACATCTCTGCCACCTCGTGTTTATAAAACAAACTGCAATGCTGCCATACAGTGATTTGCATAGTGAGATTTGCACTGGGTTACCTGCATGAGTGTGTTGCTTTGCGAGTACAGTGCAGCAAAGGCAGGAGCCGGAACCTCCTCGCCCCCTAATGTCGAGGGTCCGTCAAACACGTACTCCAGAGACTCTACCTGAAGAGGTGCAGGTTGCTCAGCTCAGGAGGGCAAGTACGAGCACCAACATACACACAGATATCAAACAGTGTGCCCACAAGCAGCTTATGAATGAGCCTGATGCATGTTTATCCTCATGAAACGCAAGAAGCCTTCAATGAAGTGATTTAAGCATGACTGAATCCTGCTCATCCATGATGATGTCATGATGATGTCATAACGAACAGCACTCAACACAGCAGCAGACAAACAAAGCTTCAGGTTTTAAACCACTGATCAAATGAACTGCAGACACACAACTGAAGTTGTGTGGCAGAAGCACAACAGAGAAACAATGTCATTTCCAGAGTGTGAAGCCATTTAGAGACAGATGGGTCACAATGTCACAATCACGTGTCATCTGTGCATCATACTGGAGATTATGACATAATACAAATTCATGTAAATAACTGCTTGTATATATGTATATATATCTATTGACCATAATTACTTTATAACTAAACACTAACACCATGTAGCCCTTATTTCTTATTTTAGGGTCTGTTTTAATAGAGGCTATTTGTTAATTTTGAATCAATATTTCATATTTATTTACCACACAGTTGCAGAGCTTCGCTGACATGCCAGCCAAACACAGGACGGTACAACAGTGGGACATGGGGCCACAAGATGCCCCTTCCATCTGTGCTAAAAGCCCAAGCCAGCCGCGCACAGCATCACGGCGCAATCCCAAAAGCAGAGAGCTTAAAACAAACCGAACGCTCAATGGAATATGAAATTAAACCTCTATCAATGACTGTGAATCGATCACATCAGTGAAAGTGCATCTCCTTCAGGAGAAAATCTGGCTTTGTGCCACGGAGCCGAAAGGTTAAACGGTTGGTCTGGACGGAAGCCCCTCAGGTCTGTTCTGTAAATAGGAGGCTGAGGCATGCGGTTTATGTGTTGTGTGCTGCAGAACAAGTGCAGTCATGTTATCCTTATTCAGGGCAGAGAATGCATAAAGCGATATCTGACTCGAAAATTGATCCCCCCTGACAATTATTTAATATGCAGCACTGGGGCTATTTGAAATAACAGACGTTTATTAAAGCTACAAGCAGCATAGTGACGTATATGTGACATCACTGCTTTTTAATGGGATAAGTGACTTTTTTAACATACTCCAGTCAGTGCTTAACTTGCAGAAACTACAAGTAAGCAATTCATTGGTTAATTTGTCCAATCAAATCACTGTTAATTACTGTTGTTCCACAAGACTGCAACACTATTAAAATCACAGTATGGGGTGGGACTGTCTGTTTGTCTGACCAACAGGAAACGAGTTTGAAAGCTATTATAATTCTGTTTGAAATATCACACATTGAACACAGAAATGTCACACATTGGCTGGAAATAATCTTTTCAAATAACAGCCACAAGGTGGAGTAAGACTTCTGCATTAGCTAACAAGGACAGACGTAATCCATGACCAGCCTGATCTGAAATGTGGAATTATCGCCTTAATCATAATCACCTTAATCCGAACATCATCAGATTCCCCAACGGCATTGCAGTCAATGAGACGCTGAGGTGATTCATTTTAAAAAGGAGAATTAACTTATTATGTAGGAGGATGTTTGTGGTTTGGGGAAAGAGAGAGAGAGAGAGAGAGAGAGAGAGAAAGAGAGAAAGAGAGGGGGAGAGAGAGAGAGCAACATCAGCCTAGAGCACATGGACTGATTTAGAAGAAATGCAGTCCCATAGTGATGTCAGAGCATGTGTGTGTGTGTGTGTGTGTGTGTGTGTGTGTGTTAGCATTAGCTCGTGCTCCGCACAGCTGAGGCTGATGGGAGGTGACAGGCAGGGCTTGTCAGGAGCTGTTCTGTCGGCATGCAGAGTCTCACTGATCTGAGCCCAGCGCAGCTCCTCAAACACCAGCACTGCTCGGCCCATGCTGGGAGTTCTGGGGGTTTGAAACTGCCATACTATTTGCATTAAATTCACTTTAAATGCAATGAGTTCAGTCTGAGGATGCGCAAAACTATGTTGCGCAAAACCATGTAGAAATGGGGTCGTTTCAGGGGCAAGTGACCCTAAACAAGATTTAATACAAAGGTGTTTATTTATAGTACCATTCAAAAGTTTTAAACAACTGACAGAAACATTTCACATCACTTTAAACATTCTTTAATCTGATGTTGCCTAAATGTTTGACATTTATCTGTCATTAGAAACAAATATTGATTTTATCAAATCATTATTTTGGAAATAAATGGTTTGGAAAAAGAAGCTAGTCTAGTTACATAATTCCATAAGTGACATTTGCTATTTGCTATTATTCTAAAATGTGAAATAAAATATTAGCAAATAATGAGCAACTTTTAAATGGCACCATGTGACAGCTTGTTAAAATGCAACCGAGTAGAACAGAACACAGCTTCTCAAGACATGTTTGAATTCTTGACACATTATCTTTAAAAGGCTGATGATGGCGTAAAATGCGTGAGTTGCATAATCTCGTAATAGCCAAAGGCACCTGTTCTGCATGTGTATGAATGCAGCTGCAGTCGCTATAAACAACAAAATAGCACAGCATGCGGCTAACACGCTAACTAATGCACAGCTAGGCTAGCTGACTACCCATTCATCTGCGCCCATCCCAGGCTTGGTCACTCAACAAATATATGAGAACCGCTTATACCTGTGTGAACTCTGTAACCCCAAACTTGCACAAAAGCATATTTTACATATGCAAAATGCAGACATTATGCGAAACTAATCATAACGCATTTCTTGTTTGGTTTGTAAACAGAAACGTTCACAAGTTCAATCATTAATATGACCACTATATGAAGTGCTAAATACCTCAGGCTAATGTTTCTTTAACAAACAGTTCATTCTGTATCCATATTTAAAGACTTTAAATGTCTTTAAATAACAACTGCAATCATTTTACGTAGTACGAGCCCCTGTAGATTCTCTTTAATGTCTAATGATGAATGGATAAACAAAGCTAACTGAGAAGAAGTCCAGCGTTTTAATAAGTAATGTTGTTTACACTTGGTTGTCTGTGTTGGGCCATAGTGCGTTTTATTAAAGTACTGTTGAACTGGGCACTTGAGTTACTTACAGCAAGCTGTCAGCGCCTCTATCTGATTGGACAAGAACAAAGCTGTCTATGCCGGCTCCCATTGGCCACTTGGCTTATACTGTTACTTTTCAAGAGTTGCTCTCGGTAACATACAAGATACATTAGGAACTGTTTTGAATTTTTCTTAAACAAAAGTGCCAAATTAAAGTTATAGCTCAAACATCTACATTTCTACGTCGAATTTATAACCAAGAAAGTGACACATACTTCATTCTTCATAGACCTAAAGCCCTAACACTCAACTAAAATATTTATACCAAGTGTGATTCTCTACATTTAGTCAGATGTATCTTGCCTTTTCCACTACAGTGCCCTTAATCTAGTGCGTTTAAATGCATTTTATTGCGTGTGCGCTTGTAAACATGACGGTGATGGAGATTCTATCACACACAACGTTCTTGCATGTTTACAGAGTACACAGAGACACGGAACAGATGGCATGCAGCACAGAAATGCATCAGAGAACCCATGGAATTCTGGGATACCTTCATAGGAGAGACGTGTGAGTGGGAAACAAAGCCGAGTACATTCTCAATATGCGAGACGTTCTTCTCCGATACCTGGACCAGCTCGGGAGGACGCATGTCCCCTGGCAGGTGAGGAGAGCTGTGTTCTGGAGGGGATGTCGTGTCCTCATCCTGATATCTGTATTTCTGAGAAGAACAAAGATAAGACAATAAGCACATGCTTGTAGCTACACTACGGCAACCATGAATTCTTTATAAGCGACCAGAGGTTCTACATTCAGGTAGATAGGTATCTGTAGACAGTTTATATACGGTATATACCCTACACTCTCACCATTATGGAGAACTGAGAAAAATTCTTGCATATTTGTTTGTCATGCAGACTGCTAGTATTCCCTGTCTCAACCTGACAGGTAAGTCTACAGTTGCTCTCACTAGACACAGAAATACCTATCAAATAGTCTTCATTTTAAAACCAACATGATCAACCACCAACATTTCTCAGAACTTGTTTTACATAACATTTAGGTCTTAACAGAACATTTCACAAAAATTCTTTAAAAGATTTAACCACCTCAACAACAACTTCTATTCATGAACTGAGGAAATACGCATGATTCGATAAACATAACATGCAAACAAAACATGCTTTTCTTTATTTTTAATGCACATAAGCTGAACGGAACATAACATTTGTGAAACGCTAAATTCTGGGCTTTGAGGCTGTAAAATTCAATCTGAAGCATAGCAAACCGTGCTGCAGAAAGCAAGACCTCATAAAAGTTTAAATTCAGCACTTGTCCTTTAAATCTTTTTCTCTCTAGACCTCACTGCTCAGATGGGGAACACGTTTTTAAATGAGCCAGACACCCAGGATCCAAAATCACTGCACAGTCGTCACAGTCGACCCCAATCTGCCATGTCTGTGTTCTGTTACTTTCTTAACAGGAAACACAGCCTTTTCTCCACACACATCCATCTTGCCCAGGTGCCTTGTTGACCCCAATCCATGATACGCCTACATGGCATTCCCGAAATATAGGTTAGGAAATGCAAACACAAGTACTGGGGGGGGGGGGGAAGGGACAAGTTGATTGTGGAAGGTAGATGCCCAAGAAAGTGGGACAAATGCTAAGTTTGGTTTGTATGTTGGCTAGTTGTGAACCGTAATTGGCTGTGAGCGTTGCGAAGGGAAATTCATTCTTTGATGTTTAAAAAGCACAAAATTTACAATGCAGATGGGTTTCCAATACAAACAGATTTAACACAAATACACATTTTGTTCCAAATTAAGTTGCTTAGAAAAGGAAAATTTTAGTTCTCAAACAGGTTCTCAAAGCTTGCTCTCGAACAATAGTTCCCTGAATGCACTCTGACAACCTCAGTGTAATTGTCACAATGGTTCACAATGGAGTACAAATTTGAAGAAAATGTTGATTAAATGTTGATTTAATGTTGACTTATGAGCCACATCATCTTTTAAATCTTCTGAAACCACACAATAATTGTATGTGTGAGGAACAAACTCTATTTTTTAAGTATCTTGACTTCTGTCTGTTTTATATCTCCATCAATGCAACCATCAAAATTTGAAACCAAAATGTACATTCCATACAATTGTGTAATGAACTGTTATACTGAACATAATAGAATTGCACAGCTTTAAAGCTGAAAAAACGACGTACAAAAATGTAGACTGTGTCTTATTCAGAACACAGTACTGGAGAAGAAAAGAACAGACGTAGAGTAGTAGTTCTGGAAATGTTATCACACCAATGAGTGGTTCAGTCATTGGCGGTGTGGACCCGGGTTCCTCGGATAATGAGCGGTCGGTCTAATCCAAGGAGCTGTCAGTAAAACCTAATAAATGCATAGAAATCTCTCACCCAGCTACTCAACCGAGGAGGACATGTTTTCAAAGACCTGACACAGTGAAAAACGAATGCTATGAGAGCTGGAGAATCCATCTTGATGTATGTTGTATAGTTTCTGAAGTAGAGGAGGAGACCCTCGTCTGCTCCTCACGCTCCATTTCTGTCTCGGGTCGGGTCGGGCTCCTGTAAAGCTGTCAGCTCTTGTCTGTTTAGCTGACAGGAAACATACCCAAGCCTGGAGCTCCGCAAACACCTCGCTTGAGATGCTTCACCTTGAATACGGTACGTTCTGAAGAGCTCTGTAATCTGGCTGAGCACTGCCCCACAGCTGCCAAAACAACCCAGATACGCTCACATGACATTAAGTCAGAGCTAAGCATCATTTGCATGTTATATGCATAATCAGCATCATTTTGGAGGCCGAATTATGAGGACTGACGGCGTTCACCTCAGCCGAACCAAACAGAGCAGCTGTTGCTGGGAAGTCAAAAGTTTGGCTCCTCAAACAAATAGTAAACATTTCTCAGCATTGTGATAGATTTTGCTGAATGTTTTATGCTTCATTTATACACTGAACCTCGTTGCTGCATTTGCCTAGAAAACACAGACCCATTTGAGAGCTTTTGACCCAATTATAACACCAGTGGTTCTGTTTGTGAAGAACTTCTTTGTCACGACTGGAACGTTGAATTTTCACTAGACTGTCTTTTTCCTGTTCTCTAATCTGATTGGCCAAACAGTTGCTGGAACACTGTGCTGATACTTAGCATAACAGCACAGGGCCGTTTCTGTTTACATCATTCCCGTTGTTATGCTATCCCAATAAGTCTCCCAGTGTCCTATAATTTCTGCTCCAACACCATGTCCTGTGTCTGAAAGAAAAAGAAAGAGCTGACATCTAAACAGAGCAGCATTTTGAGCAGAATTAAAATAGTTGTCTCTTGTCTCTCTAGAAAACATCATGGCCCCCCTCCCTCCTGTGGTCCCCAATGCAAAACCTAAAATTAAACTTTCAAAGCACATTGCTAAGGCTAATCCAGCACAGAGGCGAGAGCTCTATTTTACACAAATACCAAATCACAACACAACCAAAGCACTGATAAAAATGATGGGTTAGTTATTCAATTAATTTCAGTAATTGGTTGACATGAATATTTTTTTACAGTGACCTCACAAAGTATTTACATACTTAAAATAACACTTAGAAATGTGTTTTTTTCATTGTATTAGAAAACACAATCCAACCATTTGGCCCCTCAAACAAACAATGCCATTTAAACTTCTAATTTACAGAATATGTATGAAGTTCCTCACAGGTTCTCACAGATACCACAAGCAGAACAAGCACAGGTCTAGTTCCACACATTATATCTAATTGTGGACACATTCTACTAAATGTGACAACCCGAATGTGTCCGAATACTTTGCTGGCCACTGAATAAGTTTAAGCACACAGAGGCAGAAGATAATGACAGGATTTCACCGCACAAATGTTGTTTTCCTTAAACATCAAAACAGAAAGCGGCCGGCTGTTTCTTGGCATCCCTCCCTCGAGACGACTAAAATTATCAGGATGCCAGCTGTAGTTCCTTCATGAGAAAGCTCTGTAACAATGTGACCATTTAGCATAATTCGGGATTATGTGAGAACAAGCAGAGTGCAGAGTAGCATTTCTGACATAAGCAAAGGCCGATTTTATTGCCTTACAGCTCTTATCCTCTTTCTCTATTCTTGCCTTATATGTGTTGCTGTTACATCACACACAGGGCAATAACAGTGTAAAATGTTTTACACTTTTCAAAATAATTTCCTCTGTTGTGCTAATGGTATGTCAAGAAAGATGTATAGAGAGTCATACAGTTTTAATGTGCAACAAACATCAAACTGCAGTAACACAGTAAATATTAGCTATGAGCTAAACATCTGTGCTTTCCTGTTTTCTATTAGTTACAGGTCATTATTCAGAGTCTAGAGTCTCAAAATAACCTAAATGGAACGTCATGTGACTGTTTTGACATGTTGAGATGTCACTTTCCAGACTCGATTTCCAGTCAAGTGGGCTGCTAAAGACTCCAGTCACATCACTGCCCTAGAAAAAGCTGTTTTGTTCAGTCTAGCTATTTCCCCTACAGCGATGCTGTGACCAAGGTTTGACCTATTTCTCTGTTGAATCAATAAGCAAACAGCAGGAGAACAATACTTTCCAAATCTTATAAAAATATGACTGAATGTTGACTGAATATGACTGAATATGATGCTCTACCATACCTGAAACAATAAAAGCGCTAATTCTCACAAATGTGTATAATTACCTCAGGACATCTACTGTAACTACGGTAGCTCAGTTATCTCCATTCTGAAAGGAAAATTGAGATACTTTCACCCAACAGGGAAAGATTATTAATTCCAAATTCATTATCTTTCCCCACCATCACAAGTTTCAGCAGTGTATTATAGTCACAAATGTGAAGTTCATTGGTAAATAACAGCTGTCAAAAATGGTTCTGTTATAAAGAACCGCGTAGCTTCAAACTGTTTGCCATTTGGATCTTCACAGTGGTTTCTATTTAGGGCCACATTAACAGCTGTTGACAAAACCGGCAGGTGGGAAAAGTGAGAAGAAGAGAAGAATGGGGATGGCACTAAACTGTAATAAACAGCACGGTGGGTCGGCAGCAAACAAGCTGTCCAAGCAACCTTACTAAACCTGTAGACCTGAGGGAAAGGAGACCTTGTGAGACGTCCATCTACTGACCTTTACATCAGGTCTGCTGACCTCTGCGGCCATCAACGTGTTCAACAGAAGCATGGAAATGAGCATTACGATAATGACCTGCTCCGCATCTGCTCCGGAACGCGTTACGGTAATGACAGGAGAAGGACAATTTAAACAGCTACAGTTACTGAAGTGACGCTCCACATTTGCATTGATCTGAATCTAAACACTGGAACGCTAAAGAAACGACAAGAAAGCGTAAACATTTACAGACATGCACACAATCTAGGATTTGAAATGAAAACAAAACATCAAGCTAAGAACAATTAAAAAATAAACTGCAACTAAAAAATAAAGGCCAGGCACTTACACAAACATTCCAGATCCTTCAATAACAGCCTGTTAATAATTATAACAGCCTGTATTATATTATATTATATTACATTTCATTATGTAACAGGTTACATAACAATCTGCTCTGTGTGTTAATAAACAAATTATTTAAATCGGATTAAAATGATGAGACGCTATAGATAATAACTATAATAGAGAACATTATACAATCGAAAATAACTAATTTACTCATTTCTAATCTATTTCAGCTACATGTTCTGATCCTCACCTGTTCGTTCTACAACATAACCGCACAAACGTTCCTGTAACGTTCAATTCAGGACGTTTACTGCTGCTTTTTGGCTGCTTTTTGTTTGCAGATAATCTGCAGTAACCAGTAAACAACATGCCCAAAAATGGTTCCCATTCTAACCATTTCACAACAGACACACACGTGACCTACATTAAGGCAATAAGGGCTGTGTATATACTGAATATATTGACTTGTTCTGAGAGAATAAAAACTCAGTTTAACATGTTTTGTTTTAAGGTTGTGTATATTTTAATGACTTCCCTGAAATAATCAATAAATGCATATTCCTGGTAAGCAACATAAATCGAAGCAAAAGGCCTCACCAGATATTAATAAAACAGCCATCTGAGGAGACCAAGCAGCCAATCAGGACACAGATCTCCAGATCTTTCCCAAATCAAGGAAGCACATCAAACACTCAGGCGCATCCCAGCAGGATTTCATCAATGTTTAGCTGACGCTGGTGGAGTTTCCGCTGAGAACCACAAACTGCACTGGGACTACCTGAGGTACAATGTCTGAGCTTCAGTTATCAATGTGGAATCTTCCGTACATCCGACAGATTTCCTTCATATTCCTGAATTTGAGGCTTGGTGACAGAGGTACCGTTTAATTTAAACAACTTTCTGCCCCTTCCCACAGACCTACTTAGAATTTTAGCTCTTTACTACCAAACAAACCCACCAGACACCACAGCGCAGCTTTAAATACAGAAAGCTCATGCTAGTTTCAAAAGGGGCATGACTTCTTTAAATCTAACATCTAGGCATATGAAGTAGGTTGGTGCATAATTTACTCAGTCTAAATCCTGTGCTTAAAACATTATATCACTAAACTCTTTGGCTTATTAAGGACACTGCATCAAACATTGTTCATTTATAGATTGTTAAATGATGTAAATGGCATAAATATGGACAAAGAAAGTATTTAAATAACTATGTGACATCTGTGTTCTGCTACATGAATGAAAAAGGGTCAAATCTGTATTTCCACTGTAATGCTAGCGATAGACTTCGAATTGATGCCTAGAGAAAAAAGTTCAGCCATAAGTATTTGTTTCTGAGGTCTGATCTGTCACTGCTAACACAAGCTCTTCCACTGTGCTGTTTGCACGTTGCAAGGCTTGGCCGATGAAGAACAATGCTGTAATTGAAATAACAAAACACGTCAGCTTTTTCTTCACATCCTAATCACAGATAGCAGATATAATTGGGACGCTGTCTAAGTTACCCAGAGGAACAGTGTTATGTCTTAATGCGCTAGCTGAGGTATACACCAGTGTGCTCACATTGCTCAGTGATTCATTTTGCTTTAAGCTAAAATCAATAAAATAATTCAATAAAACTGTTAACAGAATCCAAGAATTCCCTGAGGAATGGGGAATTTTTTCCAGAAGCTTGCGCCCCAGCGAAGGAATTAATGTTAAGATGGGACACATGTGCAGGCCTAGCAAACACAAGTAACGTCTGAGTACCGTTTGAGGAATGTTGTGAGTACCTGGATGGAGAATAGTGCCTTAAATCTGTCCCTGTCAGAGGTCTTGTTGATCTTCAGAGTAAGACTGGACAAATGGAGACTCTGTGAGACCTCTAAACATAATCATGCACAAATATTAGCAACACATGCGTGGAATGGATCGATGCCAAACAGGGGCAACCTGGAGCATATGTTCAGATATTAACCCACTAAATGTGTCAACAGAACCAGTTAGCAGCTCTTTAAAACTCCTGTATAGGGCTCCTGTAAAGCTCAGTTGGTAGAGCATTGCGTTATCAGTGCAAAGGTTGCGGGATCGATTCCCAGGGAGCACATGGTAAAAATATATAACTTGAATGTACTGTAATTTGCTTTGGATAAAAGCATCTGCCAAATGCGTAAATGTAAATGAATGATGACATTTTTAAAACATGGTTAACAGCATTAAAACTTAGTGACCGTCAGTCATGCATCCTAGACTTTATTATAGGATAGACTTTATTATTCATCCGATAGACTTTAAAATTAGGTATGAATTTAAAAACACAAACCTTGCATCCAAACATAAGTGAGATGGTGCTGTGAGTACATGCTACTTTACAGTGGCACAACATCGGGGAAAAGCAATCCAAGTTTTTGATGCTGGGAGACATTCTCTCTGTGCCCGGACACTTCAATCCATCAGCGATTGAGGTGCCGGCCAATCGCTTTCACCAGCGCTGCCCGCTCTCTGTTCCTGTCATACACGCTCATCTCTCGGCTCGGTCCGGTGTAGGGGGAGCAGAAGCAGTAATGTGATGCCTTCATGCAGCAACTGAAGAGCCCACTTCCTGGTCTTCTGTCCTGTTTCTTCAATCGTCCTGACAGGTTAGACGGCTCCCAAACAGAGCGGTACTACTGGGAGACCTGGGAGAGCCATGCCGTCCACTGTGACTGGGGGGTGTTGCAGTGGGAGGAGGAAGAGGAGGGTTAGAGGGCAGCGGAGCATACGGGGTCTCGTGTCACAACGCGAGGGTCTCTCCGCTCTGACGCCACACGAGATCCATCAGCACAGACGCTCTTCCACCTGCTGCAGAGAAACCAATGCCACGACTTTCCACTTGGAGGAATGGGAAGCAAGCGCTCCCGCTCAGCAACTATCCAAACAAGACGCAGCGAGCGGCGCGGGAAGAGAGAGTTAGCAGACTGCAGGGGGAGGGGCGAGCAACAGAGCTGAGCTTATTACACAGTTCACTAGAGAGAAACGAAGAGTTTGTGAGCAGAAGGTTATAGCGCACGGACGGAGCGGGAAAGTGAATGGGAACATTCAGAGTTGAAAGAGGGAATACACCGACCGCTTTCCCAACGAGAATACAAGCATTTACAAGAACAATTTACAAAGCAAGAGAATTTAAATTAAACAGCTGCTTGAGTACATGTATGTACAGTAGGGGTTGTAAGAAACCATAGTAAACAACAAGTATTGTAAAATTTTACCTCAGGGAGGTTTGACAAAACAAAATGTATGTATTAACATTTAATCGATTCACATTTGATTGCTTATAAATGCCACTTTAAATAAAATATATCTAAAATATCAATTTCAAACATATACATCTGTATATTCTAATTCAGAGCAAGGTGGAAGATAATTGTGTAAAATATTACAGAAAGTCCAATACAGATTACACTTAAAGAGTCAATTCAGAGTCAATTCAAGTGTTCTGACAGGGATATGATAACTACATCATTTTACTATATTTTACCATAATTTTCTTCAAAACGCTTTTACGACTAAACATTCTTTTAATTGGGAATGTTTGCCAATTTTAATTAAACCACTAATAGCAAAACAATTTCGCAAAAATCTGGCTTGCTACGATAAACCACTGTTATGTAATTTTGTCCTACAAAGTAACGTATCGCTTGCAGCGTCGTCATTTAAAGGTTCATAATTTCTGTCAGAAACCCTGCTGTGCAAATCCTCTGTGGAGACTATAAAGCTATCTGAAGGTCACTGGAGGTCGTCCTAAATTATGATGCACGGTTCTCTTAGTGGGCTGTAATAAATCTGAGTGTGATAGCACTCCTGCCCCCCCTCCTTTATCCTGCACCCCTGCCATAGTAAATCATTTGAGGCGTTACATCACCAGCGTGCAGAGAGGCATGTAGCCCAGACGACTAAAACACAGACACTCACATGCACGGTTTTATAAATACACTGTAAAATCTCCACAACAGCAAAACAACAGAATCATCATTTTATTATTGAAAGCACGGAGCCTCTATGTTATACAGCGACAACAACAATAATCTCATTTCGTAGACAGTATCACTTCAAGTACAAACACAACATCTTACAATTCCTTTTTTTTAATATTGTGTGTTTTGCAAACGACACCCACAACAATTGGTCTTGTAATCTCATTTTGTTCTGCTTACTGATCGTTTATCAAACTTATTGTATTGCCCACTGGAAATATCCAATGAGTTGCAAGTGTTTTCAAATTTTACCAAAACCAGAATCTCAGATTCTTAGCTATCACAGGGACCCCAAAATGTAGTTTTATTACTAACATTAATGGTACTAACATTATTACAGTACAGTACACACTACAGTGACACTATTGCATTTATACAGTCATCATACATCATCTTATAATATAGCGCTATATAACTAATATATGCGAATATATTGTAAAAACAGTAAACCGTATCCCATTTATTATCCAACTTTTAACTACATGATTTAATCTGGCGAGTGACTTTGGAGATATATATATCTATACACATGCCTCTCAGATGAGTTTCGATCGCCCCAAATTATTCACCCGCAGCCAAAGCCAATTGGTAACTTCTAAATCAATTTCTCCCTCCTGAGAGCTTCAAGGAGAAAGGGACAAATTTTTCGGAGGCGTCATCCATACGTTTGGCCGGGTTTGAAGAGATTCCTCGAGCAGAAGTTTGTTTTCCGCTGGGAACTCAGTAATTTCTGTTTGGAACAATGGGAACAACTAATATATTGTGATTCTAATCACTCTTCTGTTGTGTTGAGAAGCTCTCAGAGTGACAATAAAGTTACCACACAAAAGTTATTAAGTTACATCCCATATAGTATGTGGTCCCATAGCTCAGTGACCATAAAAGGTATTTTTTCACCTAAACTACACTTAACAAAAGCACAAAATCTTTGCATTATACAACAAAATATCAAACCAAATGTCATTGTTTATTAAATATTAAGAAGTTTATGTTGGTAACTTTTCAAATCTTAACACAAAACTCATTATAACAGATCTGCACTAACTGGTGGTTATGATTATAGCAACATTAAAAATCCATTACAAACACTAAATAGCCCTAATATGCAATTATCTTTTTAAGTTGCCATTTATTAACAGCAATTACCAAACATCAATCATTAAACCCAAGTTTCAAAGTCTTCAGCGCAACTTCAGAACATTATAATCAATTGTATCCGATCAGCTTCAAAACTCCCGGATGTCATTGCTTAAATCAGGACAAAACTAACATTGTCACTCGCTGTGTGCTACTCCTCTGGTCTACAGTCATCAAAATAACAATGTTTGTTTTTGCGCTCGCCTCAAAACCATCCGTGGACATAATCCCCAAAGCCCAGAGCTACATATCCACACCACAGACTCGTACTCAGAAATATTTAAAAAGTATTTGTTGAAAAGGTACAAAATGTACAATAGTGTTTTTGAACACTGTTATGATGGTAACTGCTTTCTTTTAAATAGCTTAGAATACAAAGTGAACACTGGGCATGAACATAGTAATTATGCTACTGTAGACTGTACTTTTTTTAAAAGGAAATTCGAATTATGTTTCCGTTTCGCACTTGAAAAGGCCAGAAGGTGCTTCCGATTCAGGCCAATGACTGCAATTACAATAATTAGCATGAGGCGATTGACCTCATCAATCATATGATGTCAGAGATTGCCCGAGAAGCTGAGGTAATGACAGAATAATTCTAAAGCCGTCTAATGATGTCATAAGTTGTCATTAATGAAACAGAATATATATAGGGGACGGTTTATGAAAGCATATATTTAATTCAATAGTACAAGTTAAATAACATTAAACTGGGTGTTGCTGCCTCGTCGTCCTGTGTGGGTCTGAGGTGAAACAAAGATTTCTTTATGTAAATTAACAATTTGCATTTGTCAGTTGTTGTAGGATAATTACTGACAAAAATAACAATTAGTTTTCATTCTTAGAAAAGAATGAAGACGTTACAAAATGGACCATGAAGAACATTTGTACCGACACGACTGTCTCATTATTAACCTCAAGGGTGGACCATCTGTTAACCAAGCAGTTAGATGTCAAGAACTAACAGGAAGGATGGAAGCATCAGAAAGGGGGCGTGGCTAAATATTCTAAACCTAGTGGCCGCACACTGCATTCAACTGCAAATGATTTGAGATGCCACTACCCTTTAATAATCAATATACCGGACGGTTGAGTACATAGTGTACAGTTTAAGTATACACACTACATAGCACTGGTGAGACAAACAGCTGGAAATAATTGAGACTGTCAGTACGTCAGCCACAAGCAAGCTTGTTAACACTACAACACACAAGAATACCTCACAGGTTCATTACAGGCCTTCTATAATGAGAGATATAACAAGACACAGATGACAGAAGGAGTATGTCTGTGGCAACACGCATATAGTGAAACTAGTGACACATCTTTCATGTTAAGATCTTATGCTGATTATTCAACGCATGATGTAGCTGGTCTCTTATATCCTCCCTTCTTTTATTTATAGTCCACATCAAGGTAAAGTATGTTCATTAAGTTTGCATGACTGACTCTTCCACATGGATGGTCCAGCTCTAACCGGATCTGCTGTCTCCAGTCTTGTCACCCAGACAATCTGTTGCTCTCCTCAGACACTGTTGCTCTCCTCAGACACGTCGGAGACTCTGGGAGAGACCTGGTAACCTATGGCGACAGCTCTGCAAGCATCGGTGACAAGCGGGACTCCCTCTTTCCCAAAAAACCCAGGGCATAAATTCCAACATTCCTGACAGAAGGTGAGGATCTCCCCTCAGTGGCCGAAATGTGAAGCACAGAATCATTTTGACGGGACTCATTTACTCACTTCATGCAGGGATGTGCAAAGTGGGGTTTAGTCACATTTCGGTTCAGTTATTGTCAATAAACTTCAGTCAGGTTTAATAATTGCCCTAAATGATCACTTTTTTGATAGTTTCAGGAACAAATGCTGTAAACCTGTCAAAAACTAAATGCTGTGTGGTCTATTTTATACTACAACTCAGAATTAGTTATAAAATATGATGTGGGCAACACAGACAGTTCAATACACCTTAAGAAAAAAGCTTAGCAATTTTCAAGACTACTGGTCAAGAATATTTAGATTTTATGTTTTTTGTTGATTCAATTGACCACAACACTTTGGTCACCCTGATGTTTTTCTATTTTCACACAATACAGCAGAGGGCAGTATTAAATTACATTCAGACACTGAAGGATAAGACTATAATGCGACAGAGCAAAAACAACCACAGAACTGGAACAGAGATTCACACAGCCCCGTTCCAAATGGCACAATGGATGTGTGCTAACAGTCCTCCATACTTGCTATTGCTTGTCCACACGATTGTATGATGTTCAATATGTTATTTTTTGACTCTGATAGGTGCTTAAAATTGCCGCCTTTCTGATCACAATGCACCGTTGTTTTTGTTTATAAGGCCAAATTTACAAAAGTGTAAATTCAAAATGTTGCGTCAAATAAGCATCACAAGTGCTTACAACTGCATGTGAGACAGTTGGGCAATTGAAGATCTGAATTAGTTACCTCACACAACTTTGTGTCACCTAAAAATGCTGTTTTTCATAATTTATACAGCATTTGTCCATTCTATCCCTCTTAAATCTCTCCCCCAGCTCTGTTTGTAAATATGAAAAGATTGCGTGGCGTTCCGGCGGTGACCTATGAGAGCTCGAGCTGATTCATGGCTCCTTCGCATCACCTCCAACCCTTCCTGTCGCCCACACAGAACAAAATCAAGCTAACACCGCTACAGCAGCCGGTCGGCAGCCATGAGCTCTCAGCAGGGCGAGACACCTCGCCGCCCGGCAAACGCTCGCTCCACGCACAGCGTGTTTTGGAGGAACCTTCATGACATTGAAAATACTCTGAACGCGAGTGTTGCAGGCATCTCCACATCTGCTCTGGTGTGTGTGTTCCAGCTCCTATCACCTGGCAAAGGTTCACAGGGTCTTGATGGGGAGTGGAAATTACTGTTGCTCCCCCCGTATGTTGTGTTTCAGTCTATCTTATATTCCTCTCTCTTGTGTGACATGGGTTTATTTTACACAGCCCTCCATAATACTCAATACATTCTGAGGTAAAATATCTTTCCATGATTGTCCATTTATCTTTTACAAACACTTCCTGGTGTCTCTCTCCTCACGTTATCTTAATTTGTTACCCAAGTAATCGGCTGTAATACACAAAAAGGTCATTTTTGCTAAATAAACCATGGTGCTGTAATGTGGTCCTATATGACTCTTAAGTGTAATAATTACAAGTTGACTGTGTTATCCCTAACATACAGTATTAGTCAATTTACAGGTTTGTGCTCATAAATTCCAAAAAAGAAGCTGTTAAAAAGGGACCCAAACATCATTCTTAGTTCAAACATCATTCATCATTCTTACCCTATAATCACAGCTTACAAATCCAGAGTTAAAACAGAGTTGCTTCAGTTGACTAAAATAAACACTGTATTCCCTTTATAATGTGTTGTGGAGGTGACCTCAGACAGTATGGAAATATAATGTGTTGTGGAGATGACTTCAAACAGTATAAAAATGTGTTGTGGAGATGACCTCAGACAGTATGGAAAAGAGAATTAGAAGTTGGTGTTCCTTATCGGTGCTCTTTTTGTAAGGGCAGTTTTTAAATAAAAACTGATGAAAGATTATTTATAGATAATGTCGCCTCAGTGGCCCTTAGTGGGGCTAGATGCCAAATTTATTTTTCAATAAAAAGGTTTTGTGGACTAGACATACAGTTGCAATATTTTTAACATTTTTGCAGTTTAACATTCAAGTTAATGTAACACTGATAAACACTGTCCAACTAAAACCTTAGAGGAGCTGATGTAAAAATTAAACATTTATGTAATGTTAAAGGGACTGTACATCTATTCCTTACAGCCTCGTTTTATTCATAAAAAATTAATTATGCCGCCCACCTCTGACTAAAGTCTATTATATAGGCAGCCAGTCACTCGTATTTTCACACTTAGCATCGCAGAAGCAGTGAGATGTAATCATGTCACGATCATGAGGAAGTGACATTTCATCTCACCTCCGTGACAGAAAAGTATATTTCTTTGACTGTCATTGAACTACACATGAGCTGAACAGTGTTAATGTGTTAATTTACTGATTAACAAATTCTTTATCTTTATTATGAATATAATACATATGATATGCAAATTTACCACAAATGACGGCACACAATTCTAGCTAGTATCTTCTGAAGAATTGCTATTTCTACAGAAATACAGAAGCATATACTTTTCTACTTTAGTAACACACAGTTCTGCCCCCAAAATTGCTTTTCCAGAAGCTAAAATGTAGGACCACCCCAAAAAAATAAACAAATCTTTCAAAACCACCACAAGGACATTGTTTACAGTTTAAAATGTTAACAGTCTTCAGTAACTTGTTACTACAAATCCAACTAGGTCAGGAGAAAGTATTTTAACACCACAAATCCAATACTGTTTAAAATACACCCATATATTCAGCATTGTAAATCATTGCCGGCACAACACCTGAAAAGTGCAGCTACATTTAAAGAGATTTTGCACAAGTCTCTTGAGAGCGACTTTAAGGACTCGGGCGATGCTTAAAATATGCAGTGCACAATGGCCAGCAGCACAAAACAAGCTGGCGTTCTTACTCAACACTCACACGCTGACAGGTAATTTATACTCTCTGACCAGAGGGGTCACACTCCGGGGTGGGTGGCAGCCTTCGGCTCCGCCACAGGTGTCTCATTAAATTGCCTGTGCCACCCTGTCAACTCCACTGAAGGTAGACTCTCTTGTGAAACAGCTCAGATGCGCCTCAACACAAAGACCACAGAGAAACGTGTTTTTTTCCTGTTTCTGCTCCAGCCAACTTCAGTTCCATTTGGATATGTTCTCAGCCAGGTTTAAGCTATAACCGAATCAGACTGATTGCACCACAGCTAGCGTTTTTTTGGATAGTATTTAATTTATTCTGATAGCCTGATGAGACTCAGTCGGAGTACCTGAGGTTTGTGTGTAAGTGTTGTGCAGCCCGAAAATAGGGTAACAAAATGTTGTCTAACTTTAAGCAGACAGCCAACAGGATGATAATCAAGACATAACAGCTGGGATTTTACTGCACCAGACTGGATCTCCCCACTCGCGTCGCCCACTCAGCAAGCTTGCCACTGTGTGTGTGTGTGTGTGTGTGTGTCCTTTTCTTTATATCTTCATTCCCATGGACATAGAAAAGATCAACCAGTGAATGCTTACACAAAAGAAAGAAATTAATTTAAGTTTATAATGGCATGCAAACATAAAATAAATTGGATGAAATTTTTCTAAAACAGTCAACACATAAATATACTGCAGTGTGTGTGTGTGTGTGTGTGTGTGTGTGTGCTAGCAAGTATTCCCACATGTGTGTAAGTTAATGGGACGTCAGTAAGTCAATAAGCAATTGAAGTGTGTGTGTGTGTGTGTGTGTGTGTGTGTGTGCAGAACCCTGCCACAGCCCACTGGGAGCCCACTGGGAGCCCACCTGCGTTCCCCCCACTGACCTCTGTGACACCTGCTGACATCATTTCAACAGTGAACACAGCCACACTGTACAACACAGTCCTGCAGCACAGCCACTTACATTCACAACCAGTTAGTGCAGCGATCAGTTCACAGTGATCTCCAATACCCCATTCTGATCGGTCAATCGTGCCTTCAGTGGTCTGATGTTCTTTAATAACCATTCAATGATATCAGACTTAACGCTCAACTAGGCAACTATACTGGTGCTT
>JBAJNP010004695.1:21860-32306 GCA_036877545.1 Yasuhikotakia modesta | reverse complement strand
CAGTATTATGGTACAGTATTATAGTACAGTATTATAGTACAGTATTATGGTACAGTATTATAGTACAGTATTATTGTACAGTATTATGGTACAGTATTATAGTACAGTATTATAGTACAGTATAGTCTTTCTTATACTGTTTTCCTCTTCTTTAGTTTTACACTTTGTGTGTGAAATAGAGTAGCTGATTCAAATGATCCTTGTTGGTTTATGTATGATTTGCAAACTTTGGATTTATTTAAATATCTATTTAACTCTGTTTGTAATGTTACTGTACTGACTACGGCGCTACCATCCCTTTAGTTTTCTCGATTTATTGTATTGTGTTCATTTAATTTACAACAACTAAACAATAAAGTTGCATAAATACCTCCAGACTGGTGAAATGTTAATTTTGATGTTTTGTATCTGTGCAACCTTAAAAATAAAGCTATTTTAAATATCGTTCAATGCAGCCTTATTTCTTAAGCTGTGTGTCGTGTATATATATATATGTGTGTGTGTGTGTGTGTATGTACATATATACATGTATATATATGCGTATGTATAGCGCGCGGGTTTTGCCCTCATCAACATGGCGCCGGTCAGCGACTCTGTTCTTCATCCGCTTACGTCACGTCCGGTTAGTCAAGCGCCGTGAGATCGTTTAATGTAAATGTTTTCTGCTCATTTATTCTGATTCAGTATAAATATAACATTTACATGAGCCGTGATGTGTGAGATTTTAATTATAAACACTGTTTAATGTTTAGTGGTCTGTCTTAAATCAAGAGCTTTGTAAATGTATTATTTTTGCAAGTTAATTTGCTTTTCTGTTCAACATATTTTCCTGTTATTAAGGTCAATAATAATAGTGATTATAGCTTCAGAAATCATTATGTTGTTTACCTGTGTCTCCCCATTATTATTATTACTGCATCATATATGATAATTCAGCATCAGATTTGAGTCTGATCACAGCTGTGTGAATCAGACGCTGTCATGTGGGTCTTACTTTTATTCATTTATTGACTGCAGTCTTTTTCTGTACCTGAAGTCTTTCATAAGGCTGTTATTTTTGTGTTAAGGACGGTGGCCCGGCAGGGTCTGTGTGCGTCACAGTCTCAGTTTGGTGTAGTCTACAGACAGTGAGTACATGTGTCCTTTTATTCCAATATTTCTCAAAGCCTTTAAATCTGTTTTATTTTAAGATGCTCTACCTTGTTTTCCAGTGTTGTTCCTATGACAACCACAGCTAAAGAAGAAATTAACAAGTTTTGGACAAAACATGTGAGACTCAATCGACCCGTTTCACCTCATTTAACCATCTGCAGGTGAGTTCTGTTTGTCTGCAGTCACACACGTAAGCAAATGAAGTTAAATTATGAAAAGAATTATAAAAAGAACCGAGCGCATGTTTTTGCTAACAGATGTTAACGGTGTGTATCTCTCTGGCCCTGGTTGCATCTATTCCCAGTGTGTAGCTTTTAAAGAAAATAACTGTCAGGCTGAACAATTTGAAAACACACCGACATTCGCATACAAATAACTTCCAGAACTTTCCAACATTGCTGTGTGAAAAACTTGTGCGAAACATTCAAAGACTTTTTATTAGTTAATATATCTTAAAATCACCAAACCATGATGGTGTTTTACAGGTGGGTGTCTACCTATGATGATGTCACTCACAGGAATGGCACTTAGTGGAGGTCATTAACACTCGTTTCATTGAGAATGACTTCCTGTGCAGATTAAGCGTTTGTGTGTTAATATCACAGTATTTTCTGCATTGTTTAGGAATCTCTGCGTTTGCAGCGGCTGCGCTGGTTTTGCCGGAGGGTTTCCCACATTACCTGCATCTGATTCACTCCATGTCCTATGGGCCCCAATTTCTTGCTTTCAGCAAATTTGCTTTGGCTTTCCCAGTGGCGTACCACACCTTCAACGGCATCCGTCATCTGGTAAACACACACACACACATCAGTGAATGCAGTACACACACACACACACCAGTGAATGCAGTACACACACACACATCAGTGAATGCAGTACACACACACACCAGTAAATGCAGTACACACACCAGTAAATGCAGTACACACACACACACACCAGTAAATGTACACACACACACACCAGTGAATGCAGTACACACACACCAGTGAATGCAGTACACACATACACACACACATCAGTGAATGCAGTACACACACACACCAGTGAATGCAGTACACACATACACACACACATCAGTGAATGCAGTACACACACACACACCAGTGAATGCAGTACACACATACACACACACATCAGTGAATGCAGTACACACACACCAGTGAATGCAGTACACACACACACACACCAGTGAATGCAGTACACACATACACACACACATCAGTGAATGCAGTACACACGCACACCAGTGAATGCAGTACACACATACACACACACATCAGTGAATGCAGTACACACACACACACACTCACATAGTGGAGTTCCTATAATCACTCACAATGATGTTTCCAGCTGTTTGTGCCAAAATACTTTAAATGTAGGTGTTAAAGTTAAAATGGTTCATCCTGGTTAATCTCTCTCTCGTTCTCTCTCTGTTTCTCTCTGTCTCACAGATGTGGGATATGGGAAAGGGTTTTAAAATACCTGAAGTCTATCGTTCTGGCTACGTTGTTATTGCGTTGACTGTTCTCACATCTGTTGCTCTTGCTGTCATGTAAACCTGTAGATGTGAGAGGACTGGATGTGAAATGAAGAAGAGGACAACACTGTTTTATATGTCTGTGTCGTTATTGGTCAAAATCAATAATATCATATATATTTAAACAATATATGTATGTTCAGTGTTTTTCTGATTTTTATAAACAGAGAGAACGGTGCATTGCTAATCCACTTGACTAGTTTTATTGTTGTTACCAAAAGTATTAACCTGTGCTGAGAACCCTGGAGGACCAAAAGTTAGTGACTCTGAAAAGTTTGTTTTGGACATGAAGATGGTCGTGTAAAACCTTGGCTTGTTTTCATCTTTTGATGTTATGTATTTTAAGATTAAATATTTGTTTGCGTTTCATGTTTTATTTTGATGGAATATTTTATAGTATCTGCTAATAAACAAGATTCAGTGAACAGATGATTAGAGTCTTGTTAGTATTTTAAATAAACCCAAACAACTCCCCACCAAACGTCTGAAGTCTGACTGCAAAGGGTAAATTATTCTCCTCCAGTCTTGTTCACCTGAATGATAAAGTCAAGGATGGCTGTGGGCTTTTTCATTTAAATGGTAATACCGTAAAATGGATTGGTTTGGATTACGGACTAGGCGCTATCACTTCACTGCATGTTTATTGAAACACTCGATCCTGTTCTGTCATCGTTTCCCCCAGTAAAAACTAAACTAACCCAGGAGAGAGACATTTATGTATGTCTCAAACTGGGATGAGTTTAAAAACTTGAGTTTCGTGTGATCTATGAAACGCACCATTTCTTTATTTATAACAGGCAATGTAACATCACAGACACTAAAGGCACAGATGTGTGAGTTAATAACACAAGATGTATGGGGTGAAGTAAAGTTTATAATGTTATAATGTTTATATTAGACAATCGCATAGTGATGCTTCTAAATAAGCCTCGTGAATTAAACGGCATGTTTACGTTATTGTGCTTGTTTAAGTAACGCAATAGGGTTGTATACGCTGTGAGGTTTTTGTGATGTTTGCATGTTATAGGAAGTGATTATTTATCACATTTCTGAACGCAGCTCGCCGCCATTGCAGCACAGCGTCGAGACGAGAGTCGCGCGCCCACTAGCGGGACGCGTTGCAGTTGCAGGAGAACAAAGCTGGTCCTGATGCTGCGGGATGCGGTACTGATGCAGCATATCACCGCGCGCTGCGTCGCATCATGTGGCTCAGTCTCTGTGGCGCAATGGAATAGCGCGCTGGACTTCTAATCCAGAGGCTCCGGGTTCGAGTCCCGGCAGAGATGGGTCCTGAGTGCTGCCATTCGTGGAGAATGGCTTTTTTATGCCTAATAGCGCAATATTTTTGTTATGGGAAACATATTAGCTCTTTTCCATGAGTCAAACGCACGGGATATTTATGAATGGACCCATTCTTGTCTGTCCATATTAGTTAAAACGTTTTGTGTGATAAACAATATTTTTATTATTGTTGAGATAATCAGAGTTTATGGAGTGAAGGGTTGTTATTAAGGATCATTTATGCATGTTTCTTAAAATCTTTCATAATACATTTCCTAAGCAACAATGTTCATTTTTCCTGTTATGGTGTTCTTGTCCTTGTTGCCCTCAGATCAGTTCAGATGTAATATTCCTGTCCATGTTTTTTTTTCAATAAAGTCTCTGTATCACGAAGAGAATTAACCTGAATTGTACTGGCAGAGACAAGAGTGAGACAGGGAGGGAGGGAGAGAAAGAATGAAAGCCTGTCATAGAGATGGAGAGAGACATCAGTGTCCTATTGATTTTCCAGAGGATGGTGTGATTGGCTCTTCCCGGTCATTATGGGATGGAGAGGGATCTCACCTCCACACTGCCTGATCAGACTCTACAGGAAATCCTCTTACAGGAAGCCCTTTCATTCATCCTCATTCATTCTCTGTTCTGAGCTCATTTCCATCCACTCTTCTACTCATATGAATCAATCTTCTGAATTTTCTGTCATATTTGGTGCCATTTGGCCCAGCGTTAAAGGTATTAATTCTCTGGCCCTGTTCGTCTGCCTCTTGTCCTCTCCACTCCAGGCAATCTGAGTATCAAAGTGTTCGTGGGCTGAGAGAGATGGAGAACACGGGGGCTCGTTTTGAAGTCATTACATTTGACCTTATATTTATAACAAGCAAGTCGTTTAAACTGATAACTGAGACGAGCTCCATCTCTTTATCTTGTCGCTGTCTCCCGCGCGCTCTCGGGACGGTCGGGTGTTGGTTTGCGCGCCTGCAGGTCACGGGCGAACGCGCTCGACCGCGCGGACTGTCACAGCTCTGCGGAGAATGACGTCAGCATCTCCATAACATGACGCGACCTATCTGAAATAGCAATGGGCGCTGATGAAAACACTGAACTGTAAAGGCAGACGGAAAACAAGCGTCTGACGAACAGCACACGCCGATAGGATGAACTACTTTGGTGCGCAATGATGTAACCGGCGCTTTCTGGGAATACCGGAACGCGCGCAGTACAGTCTCCTGACCAGCAGATGTAACCACTGTCTCATCCGTGTCAGTGATGAAGACGATGTTGACGTCCGTGACCAGGCTGAGATGATAACCATACAAACACACTGCATCTGTTATTTAGCGCATAAAGCGATTAATTTGTGCTTTGGGTGAGATGACATGGCCTATCAGTTTTCCACTGTCTAATCTGTTTCATGGCGTTTGCACGCCGTGAAATGAACAAAAAGCTGATAGATATGGGCTGATAACGTTAAACGAGAGTATAGAGTGATCTGGGCTGGGAGGTGAGACGGAACCGGCCCGCCCCGCGTCTCCGGCTGGATGCGTGAGCCAACGCCAGTGTGACCAGAGAGTCGCTGCTCTCCCGGGTATCTGCCTCTCGTGCAGTCGTCCATGTTTAACCCCGTGCGTCCCTGCACCGCACAGCGAGTAATCCGCGTGCAGGACTAATCCTTAAATCCTCTCGCGAGTCGCAACGCCCTCCCCCGCCTCCCTCTCCTCGCTCGGGCCTCCAGAGCAGCCCGCGGGGTCTCCAGGGTCCGGAGCGCGCGGGGACTCTGTTCACACGACCACACCTCACGACGCCAGCGCGCATCTGAAGCGCTGTGCGTTTTAAACTGTTTTGGACACGTTGTAAAAATGTTTTTTGTACGTTTTTATTATTTTCTTTGATGGTTCTCGTTAATGATACACCATATATTCCACATTCATTTATTCACTGTACAGTAAATAATTACTGTAGTACCGAGATTTATTTAAAGTAGAGAAATAGCAACAACAATTACCACGATCTTTATCATATGTATATATGTACATGTCTCAGTATTTCATATGAGTTGGCGCACTATCCTAAAATAGGCTTAAATACTGATATTAAATACGCAATTGTTTATTTTAATTATTTAGGTAATATGACCTGACGCGAGATTTATGTGAAAGTAGGAAAAGCTAGAAACTCTGTGGACTTCTGTCACAAAGTCCAATGATGATAAAATGAATAATAATATTAATCTCTTAAGGAGAGCGCTGTAGCCCTGTTACCCAAATGGTACGGCCAAATCGTATTAAACATCCCCACCCCCCCACCCCGCGCGGCTGCCCCCTCCTCCCTCCCTCCCTCCCTCCATCCCTCCCTCCTCCCTCTCTCTGTGCTTTCAGACAGACTGTTTTGCTGCAGTGAACGGTAGCCGTGGAGAGAGGAAACGGCAAGAAAAACAAGAAGACAGCGGAGGGCGGAACGCGAACCAAGACAGACAGATCCGGTGGGACCGTAGCCTGAGCCCGAGCGGACACAGACGGGTGCAACATTCCCGGACTACCTGAGCCAACGCGCATCGACAGGAGCGCATATATCGGTGCGTATTGTAATCTGCCCTCCTTTTGAGCGCACAGACACGCAGGGGTATTATTGTCGCTGGCATCCTGCCGCTTATACGGGGAGGGGGACACCTGTCAGGTTTGTACATAGGGACACGCTCGTGCTGTGGAATGCGCCTGCATCCGCGCGCACTGACGGGCGCACCGGTCAGAAAACGTTACACGGGCTCCGGCGTGTTAAACTATGAGCGAAGGAACGGGTGACGTTCAAGTGCGCTTAGGCTTACTGGTAATGCGCTGATGGTTGGTTTGCCCCGTCGCGCGTCCCCTCCCTTCGCGAGGTGCAGCAGCATCCCCGCCGCCCCTTCTGCGTTCAGCGCGCTCGGACTGTGTGCACCTGCTCCTGTTTTCCGTGGTTCGGTGGGGCGTCCCGGTTTCACGGGTGAGAACGGGACTGGTACGCAACGGGAGAGGGAGGGGAAGAAAGAAAGATAGATAGAAAGAAAAAAGTGAGAGAAAACATGAGTGTGGAAGGCGTCGCGGGAGCCCTCACGGGTGGCTCCGTTCGGTTTGCGTGTCATTCAGTTGCAGCAGGTACCATCACTTTATCCCGACAGTGGAGATTAGGCGAGGCTTCACACATCCGCACAGTTTCACATCCCTGCGCGGGTCCCCACGGCCCCCAAACTGTCCGTCTTCTATAGTTGCACAACAATGAACGGCATCCCTGCGCGGTCCAACACACAGCGCCACACAAACCCAAACCACAGATGAGAAACGCGCAGAAAGAGGGGAACTGGAGACCGAGCGACCTGCACTGTTATGTTTGTGTGCGCGTGCGTGCGGGCCAATGGCGCGCGCCGTTGTGGCCACGGTCGCGTGCAGGTTCAGCCTGAATTCTCATCGGGCGACAGGTGCACCTTCCGCTCGCGCGCAGCGCCCGGAGCCGGAGAATAATAAACGGGCCAAGAAAAAATCAGTCTCCGGAAAAACGACCTTCCACGAGCTCTCTTAAATCTGTCAGGAGCTCAGGTGTCGTTTTTCTGGTTACTGAATTGGGAAGGTGATGTGCTCGACCACTGCGCCACATCACACACAGTCAGTGACACGAGAGGATCAGTGGAAGCGCAGGGGCAGCGCTCAGTCTGTTATGTGTGTGTGTGTGTGTGTGTGTGTGTGTGTGTGTGTGTGTGTGTGTGTGTGTGTGTGTGTGTGTGTGTTCCTCCAGCCAGCGCTTCGGTGAGCCTCGAGAGGACCATTGGGTTCAGCGCACGGACGGATGAGCGCGATGCTTGCGCGTCACAGTGCGTCGTTCTCGTCATTCCAGCG
Source organism: Yasuhikotakia modesta (assembly GCA_036877545.1). NCBI lineage: Eukaryota > Metazoa > Chordata > Actinopteri > Cypriniformes > Botiidae > Yasuhikotakia > Yasuhikotakia modesta. The sequence goes on along the minus strand of JBAJNP010004695.1, from coordinate 24,470 downwards.
GTCTGCTGTCATGGCGGTCGTGGCCTGGTTGTTCCTTTCTGCAACATCCGTTCGGAGTAACTTCGTTTACGGTGAGAAACTCGACAGCTCACATCCCATCTGCTTCTCCCTCATGTTTCCGCTGTTTTCTGTTAATACAAGGGAACCACAGCGCCGTTAATAAGCAGGGAAACTCTACCCCCATCTGAGCTTCAGCGCAATTTTTCTGCTGTGTTCTGTTGTTTTGGGGACTAAGCAGTTCTCTCTCTCTCTCTCTCTCTCTCTCTCTCTCACTCCCTCTCTCTCTCTCTCTCTCTCAGTCTTTCTGAAGCACATGTGCTCATTACACAATCTAAGCAGACAGTGGACTGAATCTGTGTTGTGGCTTGTGTAGGAGTTACATTTGTTCTCTCTGGAGTTTAGAACCGACCAGAATCTTGATCAAACCTCTCAAACGTTTGAGTGAAAATGTGAATAATTATTGATGCTGTTGATGCTTGATAAAGTTTCCTCTCATGAACCAGAAGAAGCTGGTGTTGTTGGGAATGATTGTGTGAAAGATCAGTTTGTCTTATAAAGAATAAACAGTTTTAATGTTTAACCAAAAACACACCATCTTTCTTTACAATAAGGCATCTGGCAACTTAAAGTACATTAAATTACATTTTATATGTTAGTAGTATGTGGTCTTTCTTTCTTTCTTTTTTTCTTTCTTTTGTTCTTTCTTTCTTTCTTTCGATCGATCCTGACCTCATCCTTTTCTCTCTCTCTTTCACACACTTAAACTCTGTCAGCTGTTTTTGCTCCTCACTGCATTATTCATTATTGTACCTTTTTTGTGCAATTGCATATCCAGCGTCTTGACCGGGAGTGAGCGCATGTGCATGTATTCTGCATATGTAACAGAACTCAAACTTTGATTTAAATGCAGGAGTGAATCTGTGCTTTGAAAGCAGCGTGTCTGTTGTGTTGATGTTTGGATATTTTGGACGTTGTGTCAATTAATGCGAAGTGCAGAACCGTTGAGGTTTAAAAGTCTGAGATGACGTTAAAATCCTGAGATTCAAGTTCTAATTTACTCTGGAAAAAAGAACGTTCTAGAGGAATGACGTCAAGTGAATAAGAAATATTTATGATTCAGTGCGTTTGATGATGCTGGTTCCATCGGCCTTTGTGAACATTTTCTAAAAACCGTATCATGATTGATTTTAATGATCATTAATGTCCACATGAGTTTGTGTGTGTCAGAATACTCTGTAAGAATCATATATATGGGTGTCTGTGTGAGATTCAAGTGAGATCAAGTTCATAACTCTGAAGTGTGTGTGAATTTTTTAGTTTTCACTTTTTCTGTTGTGCGTGTGTGTCTGTGTGCGTATGTGTGTGTGTGTGTCTGTGTGTGTGTATGTTTGTGTGCGTATGTGTGTAGGAGTCATCCAGCTCTTTGCTCAAGGTCTCTGATGTCCATGTGTGAGTAGCTCAGTTCTCCTCACACACTTTGATGTGTGTTTGAGTTGTAGTCTCTGAGATCTGTGCTACGTCTGTGACATGTCTGTAGAAGCATCTGGACATCTTCCATAACCTGCCTGATAAATTCTGAAAGGTCATTTTGGAGAGGCTGCACAGAATGCACAGGGCGGAATAACTGCATCACAGATTCTCCCAAACAGGCCGTGCGAGAGAAAATGAGTCTTGTTGCTTATTTGCGATGGTGTGTGAAGGCTTGTGTTCTGTTTAAACATGTTGTTGTATCCCCCTCCACTGAGCTGAGACATGGTTTCATGTTGATTTGTGTTTTCACCCAGATTACAGAGAACAATCTCAGAACGTTGGCCAACGTTCTCCAAAAGTTTTAAAGTGGCAGAACATTAAAAATATTTTGAATAGCATTCATGAATCTAAACAATAACATCTATAAACCACTGGATGTTTTGTTCATTGCTAGAACATTCAAAATAACATTTTTAAACATTTTATTATTTAACAGAAACATAAGGGAAATGTTCTTACAATCTTAAATTGTTAGTTGGGTGTTTGTTGCATGTGTTTGTACTGGTTGAGGCTCTAACGTGTGTATGTTTGTGGAAGCATGTCAGGATTAAGGTGGAATTATACAGAGTTTCCGGGTGACGTGTGTATGCGTGTGTATGCGTGTGTATGCGTGTGCATGCGTGTATATGCGATTCAAAGCCTTGCAGATCTTCAGGAGAAGGTTCATCACCAGAGCTCCAGAGCTGTTCAGTTACTTAGCATAAATAATGCACAGTAATGGATCACTAAGAAACTTATTAGTCAGACGACAGGCCACAAATTCTCCACACAATTTGCACATTTTAACCCCCAATGACTGTTCCTTTATGAACTGTAGGAGAGGCCAAAACAGTTTTCCTGGCTAGTAAGAATGTTTTCTCAATGTTGCTTTTAGGTTACATAAACTTTATTTTGTAAGTGGTATTGGAAAATGGATGAATGGATGTGTTTCTGTAGGTGGTTGTAACGATTAGTTTTATCTTGATTTAGTTGCTTCACTTGAAGAAGAGAACAAAAAAATTCCCCTTTTCCTTTCTGCACACTATCATTGTCCTGTGTGTGTGTGTGTGTAGAGACGTGTGTGTGTGTGTGTGTGTGTGT